>JAPYXV010002846.1:0-12780 GCA_028533065.1 Trachops cirrhosus
TCCTTGTGGTACCCCTATAATTCAGATGTTGGAAAGTTTAAAGATGTCCCGGAGGTTCCTAAGCCTCTCCTCATTTTTTTGAATTGTTATTTCTTCATTGTTTTCTGGTTGTATATTTTTTTCTTCCTTCTGGTCCACTCCAATGATGTGGGACCCATCTTTCATTTCATCACTATTGGTTCCCTGTGCATTTTTCTTCATTAAACTTATTGTAGCCTGCATTTTTTCATCTAATTTGTGACCAAAATCAACCAATTCTGTGAGTCTCCTGATCACCAGTGCTTTGAACTGTGCATCTGATAGGTTGGCTATCTCTTGGTCGCTTAAAAGGATGGGTTCTGAGGCTTTCAATTCTTCTTCTGTTTGAGCCATCTTTTTGCTGGGTTGTTTTTTTTTTTTTTTTTTTTGGTCTTGTCAAGCTCCTGTAGTGAGGGGCAGGGCCTTAGGTTTTCACCAGGGCGGGGGAACCACAGTGGCGGGGTTGTGATGTTGTATGTGGGGGCGGGGTCCCAGAAGGAACGATGGCACTTGCTCTGCTCTCTGTAGGACCTCAAACCCTTCCGCCGCTTTCCGCAAGCCAACTGGGCCCCTCTGGCACCAATTCTGGTGTGGGTGGGCCTGCGCACCCTGCAGGACCTTCCTCCTCAGTCAGTGACCCAAAGCTCTATTTCCCGGCTCTGGGACCCTGAGTTGGGCACAGTGCCCTGCTTCACAATGGCCGCCTCGCTGGGTCTGTCAGTCGCCACCCCCTGCCCGGGGCCCACCATCCGCTGCCACTTGTGCGCCCAGGGTCTGCCCGCTGTGGACTTGTGCGCTGCCCCAGTTGCTCAGCTCCCTGCTCCGCATCCCTCGCCAGGCCCGACTCCGCCCCTCCTACCGGTCTGGATGAACATGTCTATTTTTAAATCCTTGGGTGTCTGACTTCCATATACTTCAATTTTCTGTCAGTTCTGGTTGTTATTTTGTTTCTATAGTGTTGTTGTCTCTATCTTGGTTGTGTGAGGAGGCACAGTGCGTCTACCTATGCCTCCATCTTGGCCAGAAGTCCCTTAAATGTAACTTTAATAAAAACAAATCATGTTGTCTTTATCTCCAACTTTGCTATGTTATAACATCTTTCTAGGTCAGTCCATATAGCTAGATCATTTCTTTTAATGTCTGTATAGGATTTACTAAATCAATGTGTCATAATTTATTTAACTATTTCCCTATAGGCTAAAAATATAGTTGACTTTTTTTCCCTAGTGCAAGCAAACCTTTACAAGCACATATTTGTATACTCATGACTTTAATAATAAAAATTTATTTCCTAGAAGGGTAATTTATGGTACAAAAGGTGTACACAATTTTCATTCTCATGAACTAAATTTACTTTATAGAAAGGGGCTGGTCTTGGTGACATATGTGCCAGAGTAATTAATGCCAGTTGCTGGAACAAATAACCATAAAACATAGTGCTGTAACACAAGGAAAGTTAGGTATATGTCAGACAATCATCTTGAAAAGCTCTGCTCCATGTCAGGAACCGAAGCCAGCTTCTACCATGTGCTCCTGACACCTCAGAAAGTGGCCTCAGAAGACCTTCCCTGAATCGTTTGCATTTAACAAGCTGCCAAGAAGAGAAACAGAGTAAGGAGATAGTGGGAAATATCATTAGGCCAAGGCTTGAAGTGGTTTATTTTCTTCAAAGGGAGAAGACAGTCATCTACAAGCCTAAGAGAAAGGATGACAAATAAACCGATCCTGTCAACACCTTGATTTCAGACTTCTAGTCTCCAGAATTGTAAGAAAATAAAATTTTGTTGCTTAAGCCACCTACTCTGGGATAGTTTGTTAGAGCAGCCTTAGCAGACAAATATAGTCTAGATAATTTCACATAAAATATGTGCTTTCAAACGCCTTTATCCTCTTTCAGACTACGCTCTGTACATAAATCTCTCCAAAGCTCTTTATTATTTTATTTTATTTTATTTTTTTGCTCGAAGTAAATATTTTTAAGCTTTTATTTATACCTTTAAAACATTGGATGGGTCAGGGTGAACGTCATTTATATTTTCTTGATTTCTAGTGAGAATAAGAATTTTTTGCATGTTATTCGCCATTATTATTTGTACTTCCCTTCTGTAAATTGTGCCACTCCTCCACTTTGCTCTTCTTACTTTTAATTGGAAGAAATTATTTGTACGTTATACATAACAACACTTTGTTGTGTAAGTTGCAAAGCTTTCCTTCCTGTCATTTGTATTTTGACTTGGTTTTTGAGATTGTGTGACTTGTAAACACTTTACATTTTTTTTACTTATAGATGAGCTCCTGTATTTCAGACACTAAATGCTGCAGGGAATAGCATGACAAGCCTGTCAGAATCCCTGCCCTCAAGAAGATTATAGCCTTGTGATTGGTTGAAACAGGCACACAAATATGCCTGATACATAGCAGCACATGGAAGACATCACAAAAGAGAAACAACAACTTAGGCCAAGGCGAGGAGGTGAGGAAAGACTTGACTTCACAATGACAGTATTATTTGTGGAGCATCTGTTCACATCAGGTGAGCCAAGAAAACATGTCTAACTAATACATGAGGCACATTTGTTAGAACTTCCCCACCCACAGCATCTTAAAGAGCAGGCTCAAGTATTCCTTTATTTCTTTGACTGATTATGTTTAAGGATAGCATGGTGAGTAGTGAAGTGCAGAAATATTAGGCCAGAAAAAGAGGGAAAGAATATTGATCTCCCCTTCAGGCTTCTAGAAAAAGCTAAGAGAAGAGCAAGCTCTGCAAGGTGGCAGAGGCCGAACTCTAGCCTCTGGGCTTTGCTTTCTCCCAAATGCCCAACCCAGGATCTGCACAGGCAGGTGATAAACTGTGGGCCCTTGCCAATCCTGGATGACTCCCTTGGCCTTTTGGCACAAGTTCAGGAGCACTCAGCGTATTAAATGCACACATATCCGTGTGCTCTAAGGACAGCAAGATTCACTATGGCCATGCCTGTGAACGCATAGTTTTGCATAGTGAAGAACAGACTTGCAGAGGCACCAGCTTGGGCTAGAATTCTGGCTGGCCCTTACTTACTGTTGGATTTCCCTACTTGTCCATTTTACCTCTCTGTGCCCCAAGTTCTTCTCTAACAAATTAGGATATAATAACAGAGTCTACATCATGGGGTAAAAAATTAAATAGGATAATACATATAAGGAGTTTAAAGCAGTGCCTACTGTAAATAAATGTTATAGTCTTTGTGAGTCTGCCTGCTATAAGGTATGCATTATACTCTTAGCATCCCAGTCATATTGAGAACTACTCCTCAAAGTCTGGCAAATAGCAGAACTTGTATTTAGACCCAGGCTGGTGGGCACCAGAGCCTGGGCTCTTACTCTCTACATCACCCTCTTCACCACCAGAAAGTACACACTAGCCAAGAGATTAGAAGCAGATTTTCTATTCCCTTGGAAGAAATTGTTGCTTGCATTGGAGTAGTTTCAATATAAAAGCAAAGCCAAAGAGATGACACTATTTGGGAGGAGGTGGAAAAAATTTCCCTCAATACAGTTTTCTTCTAAGCTTACTTAACTAGCCAGGTCAATGAAACTGTAGACCTACCTTTATTTGTAAGTGCCCATAGACCAAATAGAAGGGCAAACTTGCTGGCTAAAGTTGTTTTGGTACGATCTCTCTCAGCCTGGAAAAGGAGGCTAACATTCTTGTAAGCAGCTAGCACTCACTGCCATTGGAACTGGACCACTCAGCAGGCAGTGGACAAGGGCCACAGAGAGAGGCCAACATGGCCTAGAGGTCTCATTTTTGTATGATTCCTTTTCTGTATGATCACTTGGCAATGGGTATTATTTAATCTGATTTGTCATCTCTACATCCTGCCAGAACCTCACAGTCTCAAAATATTTTAAAGACAGGAAACTGTACACTGGTTTGTAAAGTCAGAAACCTACTTAAGATATTTTTAACAGAGCACTGCTGAGCTGAAAGGTGGCTCTCCAGCAAGATCGTGGAGACGTGCACACTGACTTGAAACATCAAATTGTAAAAATAAACTCAACTCAACTGCAAACAGGGGACAATTGCAGATAATTCAGGGGAATTTTGACAGTTATTAAAGGGCATTGCAAAAAAGACTTCCTGCACTGCCTGTACCCCAGAAAAAGCCCAGCCACTGAGAAGAAAATTGATTGACGTGTATCCCCAACTGCTGTAGGGGGATTCAGGGCTGCCTCATTGCTCTGTCAGTTCTTTCCCATATTCTACAAATAAATACAATAAAGCTTTCAATCAAAGCACGTGGTTACTTTATGTGGGGACAGATTAAGTTAGTGTTATATTATAGACTCTCTTTCTTAATTTTCAAGTCCCAACACTGCAATTAAAAATAAATTTTTTAGCTCCCTTACTTTGTCCAGGTTATTGAAGGCCCAGAGTAAAGCCCTTGGCTCCAGACCAGCTTTATTCCAAATCCCACATCTTTGGGTCTAAATCCACCTTTGCCACCTTTGAGTCACTGAGCAAGGCTTCAAACTCTAGGTCTTCACATTGGGCAACTCAGTCCAATTGTATAGTAAATGTGATTGTATCTATATGTCTTTATATCTGTAGGTACATATCCTGAAAGAATTCAGATAGCCAATAGCTGATAAGATCAAAATAAATTTATTAAAGGGATGTTCTTAAATAGATATATGTCCCCACTCTTCGAAACTAATATCACAGACAAATTAAAACCTTTTTCCCCCCACATACTTTCAAGGAGAAAATGGCCAGTCTTATTAGGACAACTTTTATGTTTTAGTGATCAAACCTATTTCATATAGCTAGATCAACAGCTAGTCTTTCTATTAGAGAGACAACCAAGTCCAAGGGTGAAGTGCCATTAGCTGCCCATGTTCAAATCCTGGCTGTACAGCTTACTGTGTTTATGAACTTGTTATTATTATTTTGTCCACACATAATGAAGAGAAAGAACTTACTAGAACTCAATTCAATTAAACGATTAATTATTAAGGACTTGTTACATTTAAGAAACTGTGTTTGGCATTGCAAGGGCCTCAGAGATAAATAGACCATGGTTATCCTGCTTCAACAACTTGCTGAGAAGGAAGACAGAGTCAAATATGCAAAACCTTAGCACAGGGGGAATATGAGAAGTCTCATGAAAGACTCACCACTAAAGGCTTCAGGAATGAGAGCAGGGGAAGCCCAGAACCAGTTGGAAGGACCAGGGGGAGTTTCAGGAAGGCAGTGTCAATTAAGATACAAACAGAAGCCAGAGAGTAACGATGATAACATGAGGAAGAAGGAAGCAAGGCAGGACATTGCCCAGGAACAAACACAGAGGAGTCAGAAAAAGTCAGGCCACGTTAGAAGACTATGAAGTGATCTTATCTGATAGAAACACAAAAATTGAGAGAAATAAGACTAGGAAGGTAAGTCAGGGTCTGGAGTATTGGCCATGGAGTCCTTAGTTAATTAACTCCAAAATCAATAAAAATGGGCAACATCACTGATGTATACAAAGCATCTCTGGAAGATTCTAGAAACAGTAAATACTGGCTTAAACTTTAGGTCCAAAGATACTAAATCAATAGGAAGCAAACTTACAAGTTTTCTTATGTGAAAATAACAGATTAAACTTTGAATGGAAATTTATAAATTATTTACAATTTTTTAAACATGTGTTAGAACTTTATCACATTTTACCAAGTGGCAGCCTTTCTGAAAGAACTCTTTTGCAGGAATTGAAATAATTAAATTGAAGATTCAGTATATTTTTTCAATCATTGTATTAAAAAACGCATTCTGTTTTTTTCTGAGGAAGAGATAAACCACTGCTAAGGAAGTGGCTAAATCTTTTTCTAAACTACTGTATTCACCATAAAAATGACATAGTCCAAAATAATACCTAATAGAAGCTGGTTACCTCAAAATCAGAAAGAAAAAAAAAAGAACTTGCCCTTTCAAAACTAGCTTTCAGAGGAGAGAGGTTTGGGGGAGGTGAGAGAAAAAGGTGAAAAGATTAAGATACATATATATAATTTTTATTTTAATTGTTGCTCAAGTATAGTTTTTTGCCTTTTACTACCATCCCAGCCCACCCCCTCCAGCCCTCCCTACCTCCCTCCCATTTCCACCCCCCTTTGTTTTTGTCCATGTGTCCTTTATACTTGTTCCTGCAAACCCTTCCCCTTTTCAGCTGAAATTCCCTCCCCTCTCCCCTCTGGTCACTGTCAGCCTGTTCTCTATTTCAGTGTCTTTGGTTATATTTTGCTTGTTTGTTTGTTTTGTTGTTTAGGTTCCTGTTAAAGGTGAGATCATGTGGTATTTGTCTTTCACTGCCTGGCTTATTTCGCTTAGCATAATGCTTTCCAGCTCCATCCATGCTGTTGCAAAGGGTAGGAGCTCCTTCTTTCTTTGGGCTGCGTAGTATTCCATTGTGTAAATGGACCATAGTTTTTTGATCCATTCATGTACTAAGGGGCATCTAGGTTGCTTCCAACACTTGGCTATTGTAAATTGTGCTGCTATGAACATTGGGGTGCATAGGTTCTTTTGGATTGGTGTTTTCAGAAAAAGATGAAAAGATTAAGCAAAAATATATAATTTTTTTAAAAACTAGCTTTTTGTACTTGTTTCTATACCAGATATTGGAAATACAAAGCTGATTGAGATATAATCTAGAACCGAAGAAGAGTTTATAAACAAATCCTTACAAAACCGTAATGAAGAAATACACAGTGTGTTGGGGGAAGGAAGCCAAAACACGACTTTTCCAGAGTAAGATTTGATTTGGGTCTTGAAGGTAATAGGGTCTGCCACGTGACTATGCAGTAGTGGGATGTTCTTCCTAGACTGAGGAAACAGTGGGTACAGATGCTTGAGAATAAAGCAGGCACATGTGGCTATTTATTTGCAAGACAGCAAGTGGTTTGGTGTGTTTGGGTATCAGAAAGTTGTTCAAAGTACTGAAGCAGAGGAATGGAGTGCTGTAGGTTTCTTTTAGCTCGATAGTCATGGTGGGCATATAGGGGCTAAACTGTAGGTAAGAAGACCTAGTGGGAGGCTACTGCAAAAGTCCAGGTGAGAAATAAGAAATAATGAGAGCCATGGTTAACCATGGTTATTGATTATAATTATTAAACAAAATATGTATTCCAGGATGAAATGATTTATAAAGATATTGTATTTATCAAGATGTATATGTATGTCCTGAGTTTGAATGACTGAAGAAATTATTTCACCCTTTATAAATGTCCAAGCAGATATAGCTGGTAGACAGTTGGAAACAGGCACCTGGGACTCAGAAAATAGAAAAGAAGTATAGATTTGAAAAGAACTGGAAAATAAATTGTGTTGAAGCTATGAAAACAGATGACCCTCCAGGGGAGGGTGTAGAGAAGCTTCTGTAAACTTAGAGCTTATCTGGAGCACTCAAGCAGTGTTTGTTGAGTGGATGAGGGAATGGATGAAGGTGTATCATTCTCTCCTGGAATGGTCTTCCCCTTGGAATCTATGACTCCACATTCCCTTGGTTTTACTTATTCCTCTGTTTCTTTTCATGTTGTTCTCTTTACCTATTTATTCTCTTCACATGGTGGTCCCCATCTGTCTAACTACAAGGATAAATATAGCAGGATCCCTTGATTCAGAGGCTTCACGATCTAATGGATGCAATTTTTTTTAATGCTCCAAGAAAAGTTTAGTAAGATGAGGAATAAAGCATGCTCAGCAAAGCAGAATGGTATGAAATGGAAATCTTAGACAGAATGGTCTCAATAGAAAATATGTCAGGAGCAAAAATCCAGATTGCTGTGGGTTGGAGAAAGAATAGGTGAGGTGAAAAAGAAGAGATAGGGAATTATCTCAAGAAGTTTCGTAGCAAGTGGGTAAAAGGAGATATAGCTGTATCTGGAAGGGGATGCAAAGTTGAAAGATGTTTTGATTGAGCGAGAGGGGTTGTGGTTGTGGGAAAGGTGAGTGTTCTTTAGACCAAGAACCTAACAAAGCACAGAAAACATTGTCTTTGACCTCAAGGAACCGTTTATTAAAGAAAACAGACATGTAAATTGACCAGGAAGGTAGAGTGTGATTGATGCTAGGACCAGCCCAGAATGTGAGAGATGGAGGATCTGTGAATCCTTCCTGAAGGTGATGATGACCTGATGTATGACCTGAGGTGCAAAGATAAATAGGAGCTGTTCACTCAAAGACCAAAGAGAAGGGGATGCTGGGCAGAGGAAACCCTGGGAACAAAAGCAAAGAAGTATTTAAAAAGTGAGGGTTACAAGTTATTTGTTTTTTCTGCCCCCCTGTGGAATGCATTTTCGTTTTATTTGCATTGTCTTTGGAAAAACACATTTTTTATTTTCTTTAAATTTTATTTATCAAATTGTATTTTGTGCCCTATGGAAGCTCTGTCTAACCTGAGTCATAATTTTATATGACATATTTTCTTTTCTTTTATTTATTTTTTTAGTTTTAGCTCTTATATTTAGGATTGTGTTCTATTTCGAGTCAATTTTTGTATATGGTGTGAAGTAAAAGTTTATTTTTGCATATTTGTTTATGCAAAAAGTTTGTTTTGAATATTTGATTGTTAACAGCATAATTTGTGAATTATGTTGTGAATTCAAGTTGAATTACCTCAGTACTTTCATGGAAAATCAATTAACCACATGCTAATAGGTCTATTTCCAGACTTCCACTTTGTTCAGTCCATCTACATGTCTATAAGACTAATATCATGTGGTCTTCATTTTTTTAAACTTTACAGTAAGTTAAAATCAAGTAGTATAATTCTTCCAACTTTATTCTTTTTCAAAGTTATTTTGGTTCTTTGCATTTCCATAAAAAATTAAAATAAACATTATTTTCCAGGAAAACAAATTAGGATTTTTACTGAAATTTCCTGTAGATTGTTTTAGGCAGAATGGTATGCAAATTGCATTAAGGACATCATACTATGAGCATGACAGAGCTCTCTCATTATTTAGATCTGCTTTAATTTTCTCAGTATTGTTTTGCAACTTTTAGTGTGAAGTTTATGCCTAAGTACTTGCTACTTTTGATGCTATTATAAATAGACATTTTTCAATGTCTAATTGTTTGTTAGTGTATAAAAATATAATTATTTTTATATATTGACTTTGTATCCTACAACCTTGATAAAATAACTTATTAGTTTTAGTAACACTTATTTTTTGTAGCATCTAATACAGGACCTACACCCAGAATATAAAAAGAACTAGTACAACTCAGTAATGAGTGGACAAACAATTCAATTTTATAAATGCAAAATCTCTTACTAAATTCTTCATAAAGGAGATTTACTAATGAGAAACATATGGAAAGCTGCTCACCATCATTAGTCATTAGGAAAATGTAAATTAGTAAAATATGATTACAAAACCAATGGAAAGGCTAAATTTAGAAAGTCTCATAATGCCAAGTGTTGGCAAGGATTTTAAGCAATCAAAACTCTCATGCATTCCTGGTAAAAATGAAAAAGGGCAGTCATTTATGAAATCAGTTTGACAGTTTCTTATGAATGTAAACATACTTTTGCCATAAAATCTGGCATTCACATTCCTAGATATTTATGCAAAGGAAATTAAAATATATGTTCATACGAGTACTTGTATTGGGGTTTTCACAGCTTTATTCATAGTAGTTAAAACTGGAAGAAATTCACATGCTCATCAATTAGCAAATAGATAAACAGTACTGTGTTATATTCATAATGGAATAGTACTCAGCACTAAAAGCACAAGCTACCAACAGACATCACAATGTGGATGCATTTCAAACACAGTATGCTAAGGGAAAAAATCAGACATGAAAGGCCACATACTGAAATATTCCATAGGACATTTTGGGAAAAAAACAAAACTAGGGTGTCAAAAATCAGGGCAGGGGTTTCTGGGGGCTGGGTGTTGGAATGAGGATTGCCTGCAAAGGGGCCCAAGAGAACTTTTTGAACTACTGGAGCCATTGTGTATGTGACTATGGTAGTAGTTCACACTTACAAGCATTTCTCAAAACTCTTTAAATTGTCCATCTAAATTTTGTAGATAAATTATTCCTTGATGCATTTGCTTCAAAAGAAGTCATAGGGTATTTAATTTACGGCAAGTACAGGTCCATAATCCCTTATGTGAGACCCTACAGGGCAAATGTGCTTGAAATGAACAATTTCCGAGTTTCTGAAAGCTTGTACCATATATTACATACAGGGGAGAGCAAAAGTAAGTGCCCTGTGCCATTGTGACAGTCTTTTGAGTTAATAAAGCTATTATAATAATCATTACCTGTATTTCTTTTTCCATGCAAACAACTGTACACCTACTTTTGCTCACACCTGAACATTCCCCTGATGCAGCATTTGAAAAGGCACCCCATAATCAAAAGCAGTACACTTCTGCAGCAAAATGTATGAATATTCACTGAGTAGAATTAATAAATTGTATAAAAAGCCTCTTATCAGTTTAGATTAGATGTTGCCTCTAGATATTGCTACCAAATGTGTCAGGGAAACAAGTACATTTTCAGAGCTAAAGAATCTCAGGATTGAGGATTTTGAGAGAAATTGGTGGCGTGGTAGGAGGGAGCAGATTCCACTTCCCCCTACACTGGGGAGAAAAACCTACCCGATCAGCAGAGGAACAGAGCAAACAGCCAACAATATCACAACATACATGAAAATTGGAGATCAAAAATTGCAGCGGACATTGAAAGACTAGACAGTAAGGAGTCTGCTTCAGGATAATAAGGGCCCAGGGGTCAGCGCTGGGACCAGGGAGGTTGTAGCCCCAGGCCTGGTGATCCAGGTCTGCCTCGGGGTTCCCAGGAGAGAGCTGGGTCAGCCGCTCCCTCCCTAGCCAAACACGGATTGAGCAGCACAGGAAGAGGCCTGGTTGCTTGAAGGCACAAAGAGGGGAGTGAGGACTGAGAGGCACTCACACAGGGGCTGTGAGCACCCACGCAAAGCCCTGGGAAGAGTGTCTGCCCCAGCCTGTGCAACAAAGGTGGCCTGGCTGCGGGCACTGCACCCACATCCCTGAGAGAGCATGGTTTTGTGGAAGACCCGGAGCCCACAGCCGTGAGCACGGAAAAGGTGCGGGTGCTCCACAGGATCCCCGGTGCCCACGGCCATGAACTCGGGGAAGTGCTTGTCCCTCAGGAACCCCGAGCCCACACACATGAATCCAGAAAAGGCATGAACGCTCTGGACCCAGATTACACACCCAGGGCCTTGCGGAGAGATGCCTGACTGGCGGAAAGAAACCCACTGGCACTAGGGAGAACGCGAGGCTAGCCCTGGGGAAAGTACACGAGAGACTCACTGAGTGCTGAACAGGAAGGGTAAAAAGAGACACCAATTGCACCCCAGCCTGCTGAAGCCAGCAAGACCAGAAAAAAACGGTTTGGCCAGTTGGAAACCAACAAGAGGTTTTTTTGTTATTTTGTCTTTTTTTTAAGTAACTTTTTATTTTTCTTTTTTAATTCTTATTATTTTTATACCTCTCAATTCCTTATGCTTTCTTTCTTTCTTTCTTTCTTTCTTTCTTTCTTTCTTTCTTTCTTTCTTTCTTTCTTTCTTTCTTTCTTTCTTTCTTTCTTTCTAGTGCTATTCCTTATTCCTTTCTTTCAAAATTTATCTCTTCTTCCTTCCATCTTCTGCTTTTTTTTCCTGCTTTTTTTTCTATTTTTTTTGAACTGGTAAGTTATTGCATATTTGTATTATCATTTTTTCATTATTCTTACATTTTTTTTATTTTAATAGTATTTTGGAATTCCTCTTCTTTCTGTATAGTCTTCTTTGCTTGGCTGGTTATATTGTATCATTTGACAGGTTTCCCTTGTTATCTCATTCATAGTGTATTGCTAATTTACTGTCCTTCATTTGTGTTCCCTTAGTACACTTCTCAAGGCTCAATACTCCCTATTCTTGTTACCTAGATCTCATAGATTCTGTCATATGATTGCTCTAATACTGCTGTAAATAATAGCTATTCCATACAATTATAAATACTACACAACAGCCCTCACAGATCTTAGCCCACTTCACAGTTTCCCGAATTCAATTACTGTAGTGGTTAACTCTATTCTCTCACACACTGCATCTATTTACTATTGTTTACTTTCACCCTACCTCAGAATCTGACCTTCCCACAACCTCGCTGCTTTCTAGATCCAACTCACACTCCTTTCCTCCCCAATAAGAGACTTATCTTCTTTTCATCCTTTCTGAAAAGTGGCCAGTGGGGTGGAAGATCACAGTTAACACTATACATAGCCAAAGGATCTCCTACCTCTTCTCTACTGGCTGCTACTGTAAATATCATAGAATACTCTCTTGCTGTCTTAAACCATTTTGCCTTACCCCTCCAACTGATCATAAAAAAGAGTAGGTGGAAGCTGTGAACACCAAGACACCTGAAAGAGACTGCACCACGGAATCTCACAGGTATTCTACCACAGAAGTTCACACCATAAACCCAGGGAGCCAAAACAGATCAATTTAAGAAGCAGAGGCTAACGAGAAGTGTCTCAAAAACAGTGGGAAGACAAAGAAACAAACCCTAAATGAAAGAAAAGGAGGAAGCCTCAGAAAGAATGCTAAATGAAATAGAGGCAACTCAACTATCAGATATTGAGTTCAAAGAAATGATTATCAGGAAGCTCAAGAAGCTCATGAGCTACCAGAAACTACAGGGAAGCTACGATGAACTCACTGTAAACTATATCAACATGAAAAAGGAAATAGAAACTAT
>JAPYXV010002847.1:0-12779 GCA_028533065.1 Trachops cirrhosus
TAAAAGCAGCAAGAGAAAAGGAGACAGTTACCTACAAAGGAGCTCCCATCAGACTGTCGGCTGATTTCTCAAAAGAAATCTCACAGGCAAGAAGGGGCTGGAAAGAAACGTTCCAAGCCATGAAAGGCAAGGGCCTACATCCAAGATTGCTCTAACCAGCAAAGCTATCATTTAGAATGGAAGGGCAGATAAAGTGCTTCCCAGATAAGGTAAAGTTAAAGGAGTTCATCATCACCCAGCCCTTATTATATGAAATGTTAAAGGGACTTATCTAAGGAAAAGAAAATAAAAAATATGAACAGTAAGATGACAACAAACTCACAACTATCAACAACCAAACCTAAAAAAACAAAAACAAATTAAGCAAACAACTAGAACAGGAGCAGAATCACAGAAATGGAGATCACATGGAGGGTTATCAGTGGGGAGAATGGGAGGAGAGGGGAAAAAATATAGAGACTAAGAAGCATGAATAGTAGGTAGGAAATAGACAGGGGGAGGTTAAGAATAGCATGGGAAATGTAGAAGCCAAAGAACTTATATGTATGACCCATGGACATGAACTAAAGGTGGGGAATGATGGTGGGAGGGGGTGTGCTGGGCAGAGGGAGATAAAGGGGAGAAATGGGACAACTGTAATAGCATAATCAAGAAAATATATTAAGAAATAAAAAAGGACACAGGCACAAAGACAAAGGGGGGTGGATTCGAGTTTGGGAGGCAGGGATGGATGGGGCAGAGGGTGAGGTGGGGTGAAAATAGAAACAACTATACATGAACAATAAAAATAAATTTAAAAAACATGGATTACATGTGCTTCGATTCAACAGACAAAACACTACTTTCGGCCTCTTCTCTTGATATAGTTAGTCCTGTGTTTGTTTTTTGTTTTGTTTTACTTTGTTTTAAGGAGGTGGAGGGTTGGTGGGAAAAAAAATTGTGACTTCAAATTAAAAAGAAAAAAATTACCTATAGTCTGCTCCAGCAAAAATTACTGGAAACATTCGTATAAGTTTCTGAAAACCTCTCCGAACGTGGTTAATTCACGCCTAGACATAGAAAATGGAAAAGCAAGGGTTTCGTTCTAACCGGACGTACGATACTATTGCTGCCATCCTGACTGCCGTACACTATGGTGTGATTCATCAGGATATATGGAGATTAAAACCTACATATTAAATAAGGAACTTTTAAAAAGTATAAACAATAAAATTATAATGTTATTTTTAAGCAGAAAAGTTGTTAAAAGACCGCAGGCTGGTGACTAG
Organism: Trachops cirrhosus; assembly: GCA_028533065.1. Taxonomy (NCBI): domain Eukaryota; kingdom Metazoa; phylum Chordata; class Mammalia; order Chiroptera; family Phyllostomidae; genus Trachops; species Trachops cirrhosus. The sequence continues at coordinate 1,269 of JAPYXV010002847.1, forward strand.
CCTCCGGGAAAACACAGGTGACTTAGAAAACTTAGTTTCAATTCCAGTGACCTCTGTCACTGGAGGTCAAGTGCCAAGGTGACCACATGAGTCCCGCCTCCTTCGATGTTAAGCTGCTTTGCTCTCGGGGTCCACTGCTATCACAAATGTTCACGTTTGTCTGCGGCTGTTTCCACGCTGCCAAGAAGACAAAACGATGATAAATGAACAATTGAAAACATTTTAAATGCAAATTCCGTGAAACACATGCATTACCGAGTGCGGAGCCCAGGTGGGCGCGCGGGCGCTCACAGGGGGGCGGGAGGTGGGGGCGGCTGCCTCCCGAGGTCCGCGTGGGAGCCAGCGGTCCAGGCCGCCGTTGGCCGGAAGCTGCGTTCTGACGTCAGAGGTGCTGCAACGGGAAGGTCTGACGTCAGAGGTGCTGAAACGGGAAGGACACGTGATCTCAGAACCGATGACCTGTGGCAACGCTCTTTTCGTGTGTTGGCGTTACAGTTCGGCTTTTCTACTGAATATGACTTGGATTTTATACCTATTTTCAGAGCTTTAGTGAGCTACAACTTACCAGAAGTTTTGCTCATGTAACATCAAGAACGTGGGGTACATTTGCAGATTTGCCCAACCACCGCCATCACCTGATTTGAGAACATAGTCATCAGAAGTCCGTGTGCCTCTTTGCAGTGTCCCCTCCGCCCAGCCCCCTCTGTTTAATAGCTAGTGTTATTTAAGTAGTTTAATTTTTTTACATATCCACTTGCTTATGTTTTACTTTTGCCTATTTTTATAATTCACTGCTTCCATTAAAAAACCCTGTTGCTATACGAAGACCGTCAGCTCTCCTCGAAGTTCCCCGTTCCCTTTGAGAGGCACAAATGTCCTCGTGGCTGTGGGCTGGCGTTCCTTCCGGGCGCTAGCGTCCTCATCCCGAGTTTTGGAATCTGGGCGTGCCCCTCCCCCACTCTGCTCCGAGCTCACTCTTATCCGTCTGTATTCTCACAATATGTTCTGGTATCGCCAGCTTCTGCCCCACCAGGGAGGGGTGCTGACAGTACTGGAGACCCAGGCACAGAACCGGCGGGTAGGCTGGCCCCGGTCCCGGTCATGGGGACGCCTTTGCTGCCTCCGGCTCGGACATGTGGGTTATTTACGTCCCAGTCCTAGGAACAGTCTAGCCCGTTGTTTAGCTGGTCCCCCCCGAGAAGGGGGTCTCCCTCCAGACCCCAGTATGGGACCTGGATTGGACGCTCACTACAGTTCTAGTCCTGTGGACCTGACGGAAGTGAGACCCCGTCAGCTTCTGCTCTGCGCCCCGCGCTGAGCTCCCTGGCTTTCCTGCGGCTTTGCCTGCCGGCTGGGATTTCCGTTCACTTCTGGTCACGGACAGCATGATATTCTGAAGTGCATTCACAGCTCTTCGGTTCTTAGACGTTCTCTCTTGCTGTGGTGTGAGTCACCCCTCACTACGCGCTGTGTTTACACGCGGGCAGACAGGGCTAGCTGGCACGGTGTGGATCACCGTCTGGACTCTGAACCAGCAAGGTTGTAAAGTGCTCCATGAGTCTTGAGACACGGTCTCCTCTCTGGTTTCCTCTGGAACATTTTAGACCTGCTACCCTGCGTTCTTGGGCTCAGACCCAGGGTGGGTCCTGGGACGTCCAATCTCCCTGCGTGAGCACAGGGCAGGGAGAGACGGGGGAAGGCGGGTGGGCAGTCCAGTGCGTAATGAACAGAGTTTGCTGGGGGAAGCTTCCGGACAAGGTGTGTCCTGGGTACCTGCTCCACTTGGCAGGGGCCAAAGAATTATGCAGAGTAAAGCTTGGGACAGTCACAGGTGCTATTAAACAATGAGATGTGGCCCTGGCTGGTGTGGCTCAGTGGATTGAGTGCCAGCCTGCGAACCTAAGGGTCACTGGTTTGATTCCCAGTCAGGGCACGTGCCCGGGTTGTGGGCTGGGTCCTCCCATAGGGGGCGCACAAGAAGCAACCACACAGTGATGTTTCTCTCTCCCTCTCTCTCCCTTCCCCTCTGTCTAAAAATAAATAAATAAAATCTTAATAAACAATGGGAGGTATAAAACTATTTTTTAATAGCACCAATAGAGATCACTTTGCTTAAAAAGAACGTTAAGGGGAATCACAGATTATTAAAGAAAAATCAGAGTGTGAATGCTTCCAGTTCACCTCAGGGCACGGCTACCCTCTGGCAGCAGACTCGGGCCTCACTTGCTGGTGACGGCTGTGCGGTAAGGGCTGGGGCCGGAGGAGGCTGGTTAATCATCTCTCTTCTGCTCAGGCTCCAAGGAAATGGAGAAACAGACAGGAAGTCAGAGCGGGATAAAAATCGGCTTTGACATCGGTGGGGCTTGCTGGGGGACACGGCTTTGCCCCACAGTGGCCGGTCCTGCCCGGGGTCTGGGGAACCCCTGGTCCCACTGCAGGGCAGGGGCCCTGCCCTGGGAGCGGATCCGAGGCAGGGAGGGCGTGGAGGGCCCGGCAGGTTTCCCCTGGAACCCGACCTTTGTCGGCAGTGGTGGGCCCGCTGCTTTGGGGGAAGGAAGGAGTAAGTGGTGGAGACAGGGGTGCAAGCTTCTGCCGCCAAACTTCCCCGTCGCGGGAGACCGAGGAGAGAGACTGGGCCGGTGGGAAGGAGAACTTGCCCTTACAAGGCCCGGCAGGTGGAAGGGAACCGGCCGCAGGGCTGGGCTCGCCAGCAGTCAGACCCTGCGTCTCTGGTCTGCGGGCGAGGCCCAGGGCCGCCCTGCGAAGCCTGAGACTGTTCCCAGCACCCCGAGTTAGTGCCGCTGGCCTCAGCGGTTGAATGTCGGAACGTTTCAAGTGGTCTGGGCTCTGTAGAAAAATACATCATCAGGATAATTGCTCAGTTATTTACTGTGTCTGTTTTAAAAATGGTGTAATCTTTAAAAACTATTGCTCATAATTAAACCTGTATTATTAATTTTAAAATTAAAGTTATTTTCATATATTACTATGTCTATATTTTATGTTTAATTGTGTATAATTTATGTACTACATTTATATTACATTCCATTTGTGATATTATTTATTATTTTATTACCGGCTAAAGGGACAAGAAATAAATATCACGAATCTGAAACCTACACTCCTCTGGACTTGAGATACTTCCATGATTAAAACAGTGCAAGATCGGCTCCTTTAAAAAGAGTTCTCTGGCTCAGAGACTGGTGGTCGCACTCTACGGACGTAACCTGAGGTCTCTGGAACTCAAGAGAGCATAGTTCTACCAAAGAACACCGAAGCCCCTTTTATGAAAGGAGAGAGCCGTGAGTGTAGCAGAGATGGGTATGCGTTATTGGAAATCGTGCTTCTCAAACTTTTGAATTAATAAAGTACAACTAAAGTCAATCCTGCTAATTTTGACAATGTTGATTGTGATATGTGGTAAACGTGAAAGGATGTCAGTTCTGGGAAGATTTAAGATATTGGCCAATAGCTACACGAGTGCATCTTTTTACACTCTTCTTTAATAAAAGCCTAGTATTAACTGACAAAGTACAGGGCCAGCTTGAGTCAAAGAAGAAAACCTCGACAGAATTTAGGAGGCTTCAGAAAGCATGCAGTAGACTTGTATATGCCAGCACGGCAGACCTTCAGAATGTATCACTGTTTCAAAAAAAGTACTGGCACAGGAAATAGCTTTAATGTGCTCCCTTTGATGTATAGAATGGTAGGTGAGTAAGTAGGTGGGTAGGTAGGTAGATAGATGATAGGTAGATTAGAAGAGAAAGAAAGAAAGAAGGAAAGAAAGAAAGAAGGAAGGAAGGAAGAAAGGAAGACAGAAAAAAAGAAGGAAGGAAGGAAGAGAAAGAAAAGAAAGAGAGGCTCATGTATGCATAGTACATATTTTTAAGGTAACACAAGGAATTGGACAGAACAGCTAAGGACAGCAAGAGATCTACTTTTCAAAAATATGCCATCTGCACTTTGTATTTTATGCCCTGTATATTTATTACCTCTACAAAAACATATTTGAAAAGAACCCCGGAATACTCTTTACTGCATCGAACCTAAAACCTTGATTCGAATATTTAAACCTGGCTTCCTAATGGAGTTTTCTTTCAATCTTATCACGCTGCCACTTAAGGCCTCATGCATGTCACAAATCATTTCTATTGGTTTCTTCTCTACTGTTTTATTAACATTTATGGTTCTCATTAAATGTTAATTGGTGTCTTGAGCAATCACTCGTGAGTGCACAGGAAGGACAATAAATCAATCATATAATTAGTTTATAATCTTCTCACACACACTGCACCACGCACAGATGTGGTCAGTATTTCCACGTCTGAATTTTTCCAGGGTGAAACTTCGCTATTGTTTTTTTGATGCTAGGTATTCTGCTTTGTAACAGATCCTCTTTAAAACAATCAGTCTTACTTCCAGCGAACATTATATTGTCAATAGCTGGATGGTTTATGTACAACCCAGAGAAGATTCAATAAAAAAATAAGTGACCCAACCCAAACATACAAAAAAATTTAAATATAACAGGTCACTAAAGTGAAATACAATCATAACCAAGTGTTGATTTGAATTTTAACATAATTCTAATTTTGAGCAATTGGTACCAAACACTAGAGATTATATTTTTAACAAATGTACTTCCTCAAGTTTATGATACTATTTTTTTATCCTTTCTAGGTTCGAGGAGGTTATAGTCAATTACCTTCAACTTAACTGAACATCTCTGAAGAATTGCCTTTTAGACTGTATTTTGTACCTAGTCTCCAAACTCACGCCAGATTGTGTCTGCCTGCTTGCACACTCACTTTTCTGAAGCTTCTTTTCCTACTTTCCTGAGACTTCCTTTTCTGGTTGCTTTCTCATGCAGCTTTAATTTTGTGCCATATTCCACGGAATATTGAATTTTGCTTCTGTAGCACTTTCAACTCTCAAACCTACTAATTTTCTCGATTCATGCTATCTGGATTCCTAAAATTACACAGTAAACCAAGTTTGTCCCTCTTTTTGGCTGTTATGGACTGATGACAAAAATCACAATAGCCAGGGGTCCTTCCCAGGATAAGTATGTGGCCTAAATGGAAAGTGATCGCCAACAGCAGGAGGTAGGGGCATTCTTGTAAGACGAACATGTACGAATCAAGAAGACTGGTGGGGCATATTTATTTGATCAATTAACTCAGTGTTTAGAATACTAAGATAAAATCCCGAAGTCTTATTAGCTTGTTTTGGTTATACGAATCAGAGCCAATCACCACAAAATTTTACAGCTTAAAAAACAGACAGAGAAATTTTTACTATTGGAGGAGAAGCAGGCCACAGCAGACAAATGGTTCCAGTAGAACGAGAAAAGCTGCATAAATCACACAAATCATATTTCACAGAAAGCTTTGTGGAAAAACTAGTGGCTGGGCTGAATCTTATTTTTCTTGATTTTTAGTGTTGACCCTGTTACAGATGTCCCCATTTTCCCCTCTTTACCCACCTTCCCCACCCCCGCACCCCCCCTTCCCTCTGGCCATCGCCACACTGTGGTCTGTGTCTGTGGGCCATTCCTGTGCGTTCTTTGGCTGGTCCCTTCCCCTTCTTTCGTCCAGAACCCCCTCCCTACTCCCCTCTGACAGCGGTCAGTCTGTTCCATGTGTCCATGCCTCTGTTCCTGTTTTGTTCATGAGATTCCACATGAGTGAGATCGTGTGGCATTTGTCTGTTTCTGACTGGCTTATTTCTCTTAGCACAATGCTCTCCAGGTCCATCTCTGCTGTCACAAAAGATAAGAGTTCCCTCCTTTTCATGACTGCATCGTATTCCCCTGTGTAGATGTACCGCAGCTTTTCTATCCGCTCATCTGCTGATGGGCACTTGGGCTGCTTCCAAATGTTGGCGATTGTGAATAACGCTGCTGTGAGCACAGAGATGCACAGATCCTTTTAAACTGGTGTTTATCTGATTCTTAGGATACGTTCCCAGAAATGGGTCAAAAGGCAGTTCCCTTTTTAATTTTTGACGTGATTCCGCACTGGTTTCCACAGGGGCCGCACCAGTCTGCATTCCCACCGACGGTGCGTGAAGGTTCCCTTTCTTCCACGTCCTCGCCAGCACTTGTCTGTTGATTTATTGATGACAGCTGTTCTGAGTGGTGTGAGGTGATATCTTATTGTGGTTTCAAACTGCATTTTTTTCGTGACTCTTAACAGAAGCTTGTTGTGGTGGGGGCGGGGCAGGAAACTACATTAGCAATTTCAGGGGTCACGCTAAGCTGCAGGGTAAACTGAGGCTCTTATCAGGGGCCGTTTGCTGAGCCTGAGGCTCTGCAGAGTGCGGGGAGTTGGGACGAGCCTCCTAAAAAGGCGAGATGAAACTCTGACAGTCTTACCAGCTTGGGAAGCCACTCCTCCCAGGGGGAGGGGACCAGCCTGAATCTCACTGCCCATCTCCCCTCTCAAGGCATTCGCCTGGTTTTGAAGCCATAATGACAAGAAACTGGAAATCTGGGCTGGTAATTCCTAATATTCAAAGCTCAGTCTTCTGCAGAATTTCAAGACTGTTGAGAGAGATACCCACCAGGTTTCTAATCTACAGCCAAGAGGATAGAAGCGAGAACAAGAGAGTTGACCCGGAAGTAGACACAGTCAGACTAAGTCTACCGGGACATTTGGAACAGGCTTATTCTCGGATTTAATTGCCGTGATCAGCAACTCGGGTTTTTGCCTCACAGAGGACAAGGGGAACAACTCGGCGGAAGCCGACCTCCTGGAGTCTCACGTCCTACCGCACACGGTGCTTAGCCTGCCATCAAACATTTATAACAACCAGAGAGTTACACAAGCATGGCTACAAATGAAAATTAAAAATAGCCAATCACACAGGCATAGTTAACCCAGAGGTTGTAGTTAGCAGTAGAGAATTTTGAAATAACTAAGATTAATATGTTCAAGAAAACAGGAAAAATTGGACAAAGGAGATGAAAAATAGAATAATAAAATTTATCTATGGAATGAATGAAATCAATATTCTACAATGGGGAAAAATGATATCTAAAATTAACAACCCAATAGATGAGTTTAAGGCTGCCAGCAGATTGGACGCGGTGGGAGACGAGGTGGGTAAAGGGAAAAAGAAACCCCCAGAGCGTATCGGAATTGAAGCATGAAGACCACTAAACAGAGCAGAAGTCTCCCACACGCTGGAATAATGTAGTATACCTTTAACTGAATTCATAGGGAAAAAGGAAAAAGAGTAACACAGAAACAACATTAAAAAGTTAACAGCCAAGAGATTTTTTTAAAAAACAATGAAAGACATTGACACACATATTCAAAAATCTCAGAGAACACAAAACAGGCTAAACAGATAACCACACCTGCACAGAGAGGAGTTACATTTCTGAAAAACAAAGACAGAGAGAATCTTAAAAGCAGTCAGGGGGAGAAAAAGACGCATCACTATAGAAGGCACAAAATTTACTGATTTCTCAACAGAAATGTTGGAAACCAGGAGATAATATAGTGACATATTTAATCTCTGAACAGAACTAATTACCAAATTATAATTCCATACCCTGCCAAATATCTTCCAGAAATGAATGTGAAATAAAGCATTTTCAGAAAATGACTGAGAGACTACCATAGGTCAGCATCCAGCCTGCACCAAAGGAAGAAGCTAGAGAAACCCTTTTTTTTTGGGGGGGGGGGCAGAAATAAAGAAGATAAAAATCTGAACGAGCAGAAGGGAATAAAGAACAACGAGAAAGCACATACACTGGTAAACAAACGAATATTCATTATGCAAAACAATGACCCTCGTGCCCACATTACGCACAGAATTAAAACGCTCGACAGCTACAGTGTAAAAGGTCAGAGTGCAGGCAAACAGATCTGACAGTTTCCAGGACTTTGGCTCGTGGAGGGATTGGCAGCTTTCTTTGCCATTATCCCTTGGATTATTCTAAACTCCCTCCAACACCTCTTCCCCTTCAACCCACACAGGTAATGAACTTGCTTTCTTTTTTTTTTTTTTATTGTTGTTCAGTTACAGTTGTCCCGCCTTTTTCCTCATTGCTCTCCCTGCCCCGTCCACCCCGTCTTCCGCAGTCAATCCCCCCATTGTCCACGCCCACGGGTCCTCTATTCCTGGTGCTTGACTTGCCCCTTCCCCTTCTTTCCCCATTACCCCCTCCCCCCACCCCTCCGGTCACTGTCAGTCCTGGTGTTTTTCATTGTTGCAGTTACTCACAGTCACATCACAGACCTTCACGACAATATCTGTTTTTCTTTAGGGTGGACTATGGTAGAGATGCCTTCTTTATCCTGAAGCAACTGATGATGTGCTTTGGCATCGCGAGCTCTTAGCGGGTCTGGGTCTTTACCTTGTGTTGAGTTGGACATTCCCCAAATTGGTGCTGACTTTCTTGATGCAGTTTTTAGACTTTTTACTTTTTGTTTGTTTGCTTGTGTTTTGTTTTGTTTTGTGTGTGTGTGTGTGTGTGTGTGTGTGTGCGTATTACCACAGCATTCGTGGCTGTTGATACGGTCTTTCCTACGTCCTCAGGGTTTGGCCTGAAAGGCACCCCACCGCCGCGGGGACGTGGAAGTGGGTTGCTGCCGCGCGACGTCCCAGTTGTCTCGACCGCAATGGAAGAACTCAGAACGCGATGATTGTTTTTAAGATGACGGCTCGTGAAACTCTGGACGTTCAGAAGGACTGCGGTTTTTTAGGGGCCTGTAAAGGGATCGTAACTTAAGAGTCCAGCCGCTGTCTCTGTACACAGGCAAGAAAAGTTGTCTCTTGAAAAGACCGGGCGGAGCTTATCATCACAAGAACGGGGACAAACGCCCCGTGAGAGGGGCTTCCCCCGACTTTTGTTAGTGCCAGTGAGACGTCAAACTGATGCGGTCTTGACTTTTTTAATATAATTCCTCCAATGACTTCATTACATTAAATGCTGTAAAGATTTAGTGTGATTTTAATCAGAAAAAAAGTGAGTTTTTTTAAAATAAAAATTCAGGTGTTTGATAATACAGTTTTAAAAGCTTTGTGTTTGCCCAAATTATCCAAATAAAGACTTTGTCTGCCCCAAGGGACCCTGGCCACAGATAAAACAAGGCTGCAAAGTAAACGTAAAACATACAGAAAGAGAAAGAGAAGAAGCATGTTACTGATGGCTCTGTGCCAGGGGCTGGTCCTTTTGCGTGACCGGTGACCTGTGACCTGTGACCTCCAGGTTCTTGACTCCTGTGGGGAAACTTGGAAGACATGAGTCCAGGGAGCAGGGCTTACTCAGGAGGAGACAAAGGACTCGGCCAGGGCGCCGGGCTGCACAAGGAGCAAAAGTGGGAGTCTGGGGGGACGCAGCCCACGCAGGACTGAGCCCTGCACGCAGTTAGTTCCCGGGACTTCCTGTGTTCGGGGGAGGGGTTGGGTCTAAGCTCTGTGGCACCAAATTCTGACTCCACTTTCCGGCTGGAGGGGTGCCTTGCTCCTCATGTGGCCCTTCTGGGGGTGTCATGGAGTTAGACCCCCTCCCCCTTCTACTGGGGATGCGTGTTTTCTTTCTAATGATGGTTTAGTGAGCTTTGGGGTCCTTCTCTGGTGAGTTTCACCTCTAATCTGGGGTCAGTCTGGCTCTCCTTGGGTTTCTTATCTCCCTCCCTGGCCGCGGTGATTGAAACCATCTGCTGGGTGGGTAGGGAGGGCAGAGTCCTGTGATTTACTGTCTGGGTGTTAATCTCTCAGCCTTGCCTGACGCTGGGCCCACACTTGGTCTCAGTATCCTCACTCCACTTGCCAGGGAATCTTCCTAGTCTCTTACTAACCTGCCTCAAAACCCACACATCTCAAACTCACACTTCACAATGCAGACATGATTAGAGGAAAATGCTACTAAAAGTATTTGCCGAACTTAGGTGTGATCATTTGCATTTCCCTAATTTCTCCTAGAAATGATAAAAAATTAATCCCATGGGTTCACTGTATTTCTTGACAGGCAAATCACATGGTTGGAAGGAAGCTTTATTTGTTGTTGTTTGTGAGCTAGTGTGGCCTGGCTGTGGGGGCACGTGAGAAGTGTCTTCAATGGGACCAAGGCGACCTGGCTGTTTTCAGGAGAATCGGGAGTTAGGTCCCCCAACTCCTTTCTTGTTTATCCATCGGCCTGGTTTAGGACTAGGAGGAGGGGGAGTCTTCGATGTGAGGGCGAGGTGCGGGGCAGGGAGGCTCAGAGAGGATGAGGCCGGGCGGGGGGAACACAGGCAAGTAGCCCAGACGGGCTCACGGATGCAGAAGAGGTCAGAGAGGGAGGCAGCGGGCACTTCAGGAGTGGGAGGCAAACTCCCGGCCAAGACGGAGGCGTAGGTGGACACACTGTGCCTCCTCGTACACCCAAGAGAAGGACAATGATCAATTTAAAAACAAAAACAACCAGAACTGCCAGAAAACCGAAGTGCATGGAAGTCCGACAACCAAGGAGTTATAGAAGAAACCCAGACCGGCAGGAGGGGTGGAGATGGTTTGCCGGGTGGAGAGGACTCACGGTAAGGTGGCAGATGGCAGATGGCAGACCGGGGGTCCCACATCCATGTGCAGATAAACCGGGCGGACGACTGGGGAGCAAGACAGACCCACAACCCAGGGTTCCAGCGGGGAAATAAAGCCTCACACCTCTGACTGAGAACACCTGTGGGGGTTTCGGCGGCAGTGGGAGAAACTCCCAGCCTTATAGGAGTTGGCGGGAGAGATCCACAGGGTCCTAGAACGTGCACAAACCCACCCACCTGGGAACCAGCACCAGAAGGGCCCACTTTGCTTGTGGGAAGTGGGGGAAGTGACTGAAATCCGGCAGAGAGTGGAGCAAATGCCATTGTTCCCTCTCGGACCCTCCCCCACACACAGCGTCACGACACAGAGACATGGGTTGTCCCGCCCTGGTGAACATGTAAGGCTCCGCCCCTCACAATGTAACAGGTGTGCCAAGACAAAAAAAAAAATGGCCCAAATGAAAGAACAGATCAAAGCTCCAGAAAAAATATAACTAAGTGATGAAGAGACAGCCAACCTATCAGATGCACAGTTCAAAACACTGGTAATCATTGGCTGAGTATGGTCACAAAATAGAGGAAGAAGTGAAGACTATGAAAAGTGAAACAAAGGAAAATGTACAGCGAACCAACAGTGACAGGAAGGAAACCAGGACTTAAATCAATGGTTTGGACCAGAAGGAGGAAAGAAACATTCACCCAGAACACAATGAAGAAACAAGATTTCAAAAAAATGAGGAGAGGCTTAGGAACCTCCAGGACAACTTTAAATGTTTCAACATCTGAATCATAAGGGTGTCAGAAGGAGAAGAGGAACAGCAAGAAATTGAAAACTTATTTCAAAACATAATGAAGGAGAACTTCCCCAATCTGGCAAAGGAAATAGACTTCCAAGAAGTCCAGGAAGCTCAGAGAGTCCCAAAGAAGTTGGATCCAAGGAAGCACACACCAAGGCACATCATAATTCCATTAGCCA
>JAPYXV010002848.1:0-12779 GCA_028533065.1 Trachops cirrhosus
GTAGCATGGATGGTAGGTAGAAAATAGACAGGGGGAGGGCAAGAATAGTATGGGAAATGTAGAAGCTAAAGAATTTATGACACATGGACATGAACTAAAGGGGGGGAATGTGGGTGGAAGAGGGTGTGCAGAGTAGAGGGGAATGGGGGGGGTAATAGGACAACTGTAATAGCATAATCAATAAAATATATTTTTTAAAAACAGGCAGAAAGTTCTTCTGTGTTCAGAAAGGACTCAAAACCATTATGGCATTCTTCTTATTTCCATCTTATCCCTTGGTATGGGTACCAAAGAATGCAGTGTGAAAAACAGGGGTCCATTTAATACTAACCTCTAATTTACTACTAAGCACATAATTACTGGCTTACTGAATTTCTTATTTTCTTAGGGTGAACTTTCTTCAAAAAGAAAAAAATCTTCTGGATTAGGAAGACAACTGCCCCGTGTGCCTAGTACTGATGGAGTTCTCAGGATGGGGACCCTGCTTAGGGCTAACAATGCCAATAGAGGAACAGAGCCAGCAAAAGAAATTCCTATTACATTTGACTGTGATATGTTTTATGGCTGAAAGCAATAGGATTACCCAGATAGTGGACAGAATAACATGGAAAGTTTAAAATATTTTAAAAAGGTGAAAATAAAAAGGAAAGGCTGAAGGAAGTTACATTGTAAAAATGTTCCCAGTTTTGTCCTGACCAGAGTGACTCAGTTGGTCGGGCATCGCCCCATAAAGTGAGACATCACCGGTTCAATTCCCAATTGAGGCACCTGCCTGAGTTGTGGGTTCAGTCCCCAGTCAGAATGCATGTGGGAAGCAACTGATCAATATCTCTCTCACATCTATGTTTCTTTCCCTTTCTTCCCCCCTCTAAAAAAAAAAAGAGAGAGAGAAAGAACGAAAAAAAATGTTCCTGGTTTTTTTCAGTGAGAGAAGCAGTTTTATTCCTCTTCTGTTTTTTTAGTAGCCTTACATATTTGAAAGGGAACAATTCACTTAAATTGCTGAGGTATCTTCTTCTTTTACTTGGCCCAATACTCCATACATCCCTGTCCTCTATTTCACAGATAAAGTATAGGTGTATTTGTATGTGTGTGTGTGTGTGTGTGTGTGTGTGTGTTACATACATATTTATTGATTCACTAACATTAGTCTGTCCCTCTACTGACAAGGTCTCCTTAATATAACAGAAATGACTAGGTGGGCATTTTCTTCCTTAATCTCCATGTGTTGGCCTCCTCAAATTAACTTCCTGCCAGAGGAAAAATTCTCTAACAGTTCTTTCCATAAAGGTTTATAGTAGATGTATTTTTCTGTTATAACACAAATTCCTCAAGTTCAAAAATATATGAGGAGTCACCCTTTGCAACAGCATGGGTGGACTTGGAAAATATTATGCTAAACAAAATAAGCTGTCAGAGAAAGATAAACACCATATTATCTCAGTCATATGTGGAATCTAATGAACAAAATAAACTAATGAACAAAATAAAACCAAAGGCAGGAATACATGAGACAGATTGACAGATCTGACAGGGGAAGGGGTTCGGGGATTGGAAGAGATTAGCCAAAGAATATATATGCATATATGCATAGCCCATGGACACAGGCAACAATGTGATGAAGGCCAGGGGTTGGGGAGAAGGAAAGAAGCTTGTTGGAGAGGGGAAAGAGGAAGATAGTGGAGGACATGTCCAATAGTGTCAACAATAAAAAAACCTAAAAGCAAAAATAAAAACTGCTGCTCTATAATACTACAAATGACTTAAGTTTTTGCAAGAAAACTGGAAGCAGGATCATTCGCTATGGGAGAATTACAGGGAGGAGAGTGAACTTGAGGAAAAATAGTGAAGATTGAAAGAGTGGACAGTTAGGACTGATGGAAAGTATCACAGGCTCAGCTGATGTGAGAGGCAGCACACAATATATGTGTGCGCGTGCGTATTTGCAAGCCCAGTGGTCCTGGTGGATGAGCAGAGGGCGGGAGCTGGAGATCAGTAGGACGGTACAATGGATGTATAAAAAGGTCAAGGAACTGGAGATTCTGGCAGAAAAGAGTTGAAGCTCCCCTTCCACAATGACCCCATCTCAAACCTGCTATGGGAAAGTTAATGTTTTTCAAAAAGCTATTAAACAATTACAACCCCACACACACACACACACACACACACACACACACACACAAATAAGGAGTCAAAATTCTCTTACCATAAGAATATGTGAAATATGTGGGGTCAATCAATGATCTCTGTACCTACTAGTCACTCTTTGACAATGGGATAACTGTAGAAAAACATTACAATTGCCTTCTTTGATTAATGTTATTTTTGAAGATTATAGATGCCCACTGAATATCTCTAACCTCATTAAATACATTTGCCAACTACAGATATACATATATATTAGAAAAATCCTCGTACCATGCCCATGGAGACATTCCACATATTCACACACAAAAAATGCATTCCTTTTGGGCATTTGCCCACATCTACCTCATTCGGATCCAACAAGACAAAAGGGACTACTAGCAACAACAACCATAACAACTACTAACAAACAACTTAAACAATCATAAAAATGCACAGCCTTATAATGTTAACTAGCCTGTAACGTGTGTGTGTGTGTGTGTGTGTGTGTGTGTATACACACCATATTTCATTTTACTAAAGGGTACTACCTGCAACCCATGCTAGAAAAAAATCAGTTCCCTGCAGTAGATGGTTAAAAGAATCTTTGGTAGAATAGATACAGTGCAATGAGTCTATTATAACTTTTTAAATGCTTGATCTCATTTCTTTCAAGTCCCATGCTTCTGTTATTTTGCATAGTTAGTTCAGGGAATCAATGGTTCAAATGACTAAATCCTACCAGACCGTACAAGCCTAACCTGTAGGTCCCGATGTTTGAGTAATTATAAAATTAATTTTGTTTTTGATCATGTAAATAATACAAATTAGATAAAGTTTAGAAAATACAAAACATACAGAACATAACATAGAGGTCCCAACTCTTCTATTTATTGGTTGTATAACCCTAGACAAGTTAAACTTTTTAGGCTTTAGTTTCTTCATCTGAAAAATGAGTAGTATCTACAACACAGGACTTGTGGGAGAATTCACTGAAAGAACACACATAAAAAAAATTTAATATGGTCTCTGGCTGGTGTGGCTCAGTGGATTGAGCACCAGCCTGCGAACCAAAGGGTCACTGGTTCAATTCCCAGTCAGGACACATGCCTGGATTACAGGCCAGGTCCCCAGTAGGGTGCGTGCGAGAGGCAGCCACACATTGATGTTCCTCTTCCTCTGTCTCCTTCCCTTCCCCTCTCTCTAAAAATAAATAAATAAAATCTTGAAAAAACAACACTTAAAAAAAAAACATGCAATACCGGACTATTTAGTCAGAAGTACTGACCTTTTTCCTTAGCTTGTCAAATAAAAAAATGACAAAAGCCAACACAACAACAGCTGTCCAGTATAAAGAATCAAAATTGTACCTATTTTTTTGTCAGATTGGCAAAAAATATATTTTTTGGTATGCCAAATAGTAATTAGTGTGTGACAAAATGAAAAAGGTTGAAAACCACTGATATGAACTAATGTGATTCTTTAAATATTATAATATAAAATGTGTCAACACTTGGAAGACCTAAATAACTCTAAACCAATGTTTTCCAAATTATCATTGCATTGTGCTACCAAATCAAAACTGGGAACCACTTGGAACCCCAGAATTGTTAGATTATTTTAAGATGAAGACATTTAAGGTTCAACAGATGCAGAAAAAAAGCCTCCTGGTAGCTTCCCTTATCTGACTGAAAGCAGCAACTTCTGGGAAATTAAGCTGTCATAAATTCCTCTTAAGGGCAGTTCTATTCTGAGGACGGAGAATGTAAATAAAAACTACCCTAAAACCCTTCTCCAGAGGAGTTTTATGATCCTAAAAGAGACAAAAAAGAGACAAACACCACACAAACTTTTTATCTCTTGTTTGTTCTCCTGAAAAGCCATTTATCTTAAAGTCCTGTAAGTGCCCTCCCCCGGCCCCCCAAGAAGTCATTTGTGTTCCCATAGTGCCTTTCTGGCCTCTCCCCTTGACCTATTAAAATGGTATATAAGCCCCAAATTCTAACCAGCCCTTTCAGTTACTCATTACAGAGCTCTCCCAGATGTCTTTTGTCAGTTTAATTGACAGTCTTCAGATGTTGAACCTAATAGAGGTACGTTTTCCTCCCCCATACAGCATGCTTAAAAAATCCATTCAAAGTACAAGGCGAGTATAAAAAGTCCACTGATGTGGTTTCAGAATACACAGTGCAACTCACTTTTAAGAACCTATTACCTGTCAAGTTTTGGAGTACTATCAAAGAATATCCACAATTATCTGAAGGCAATTAAAATACTCTTTGCTTTTTTCCAACTACAGACCTGTGTTTATCACCAGATTGTCTACATATAATTTAACCAAACAACATACTGCAATAGATTAAGTGCAAAAAGATATGGGAGAAAGTACTTGTCAAAGAAAAAAGAGCTAAAATTTTTTTTACATGAAAAAAGGTTAAATGACTAATCCAGCATCACTCAACCAATAATAAGACTGGAATTGAAATACAGCAACTTTGATTTTCTTACCAGATCTATGTGATCATCTCACCAAATGCTGTTAGAATTTTATTTCTTTTAGAAAATGTTTTCACAGAGTAGATTAAGTGGAGGAAACATGGCAGCACCTTTTGGCTATAATGAACCGAATACGAACATTCCTAACTTGCTCCTAAATAAGTAGGGGCAGCAGAAGCAAGTACCTGTCCTCCTCACTGACTCCACTGGGGGGAGATTTCCCTTATTTCAGAACCTTAGAAGGCATCTTCGTGTTGGTTGACTGTGGGAGAAATGTGAATGACAATATAACTCTTCTGGGAAAACATACAGGTCTATAAAACTCTACACTTCTCTGGACTTAACTCACTTGGGTGATTTCATCTGAAGGTCAGGAAAGACATGAAAGATGCAGTTGACAGCATGCAGTGATAAGGCTGCCCTTTAGTTCTTTAACTTTCAAACCATTATTACGTTTTGAGTCTTGGTGCTGGATGCCAACATCAAGACAGAAGGCGTGGAACTTTCTTCAAAAAGATCTGATTGCAGCAAAAGCACTGTAATCAATATGTACTCACTGCTACTTTCTATTAAATCATTGATAATACACACACACAAAGATTAAGTGCAAAAATAGGAGAATTAAGCTTCTTCTGTTAATGATACTTAAAATAAAGTAAACAAGGTCATTCTTCTAATTAAACTGATTTTTGCTTTGGGCTAGACAAAGATTTCTTGGGCCACAGAAGAGAAAAAGGTAAACTGAACTTGATCAAAATGTAAACATTTGCATTTTAAAAGAGAGATATGAAATGAAATGCAAAGGCAAGTCATAGATTGGGAGAAAATATCTGCAAAACATCCATCTGATAAAAGAAGTATTGACTAATAAAATACTTAATAAGAAAATAACATGCTTTTTTAAATGGGTAAAATAAATAGTTCTTCAAAAAATAAAAAGACAAATTACAGATAATCACATAAAAAGATGCCTAACATCAATAGCCATGAGGGAAATTCAAATTAAAATCACAATGAGAACCCTGACTCATGTGGCTCAGTTGGTTGGGCGCTGTATCACAAAGCACAATATCGCTGGTTCAATTCCAGGTCAGGGCAAATGGCCTGGGTTGCAGGTTTGGTCCCTGGTCTGGGAGTGTACAATAGGCAATCAATCAGTATTTCTCCCTTGCATCGATGTTTCTCTCCCTCTTTTTCTCCCTCCCTTCCCCTCTCTCTAAAAAAATAAATGAATTTAAAAAATCACAATGAGATATCATTAAGCACTTATTAGAATGGCTAAAACGGAAAAGACTGATGATATCAAGTATTGGTGAGGATGTGGAGTAACTGCAATCCTTATACATTACTGATAAGAATGCAAAAATAGAAAAGCAAGCTTTTCTATTGAAAAGCTTTGAAAAAAGGTTGGCAGTTTCTTATAAAGAAAATATAGCCCAACATTCCTACTCCTAAGCATTTATTTACCCGAGAAAAGAAAACATGACCACGTAAAAACTTGTACTTGAATATTCAGAGCAGCTTTATTTATAACTGACAAAAAAATGAAAACAACACAAATGTTCATCAACTAGTGGGTACATACCCTAATTAGGTATAATCTTATAATGGACTACTACTCAACAATAAAGAAGAATAAATTATTGATATGTGCTACATGGATAAATCACAAAAGTTTTATCCTAAACAAACAGACAAAAAAGGCTATATATTATATAATTCTGTTTACATGAAGTTCTAGAAAAGCGAAACTATAATGAGAGAAAGCAGATCAGTGTTTGCCAATGACTGAAGGTGGAGGAGTCAGTGGACTCCAAAGGGTCATGAAAGAACTTTTTGGGATAGTGGAATTATTTTATAACATGATTGTGGTGGTAGTTACATGACTGCATATGCTTGTCAAAACTCATCGCTTAAAATGAGTGAATTTCTTCTGGACTAGATGGAGGCACAGGTAGACACACTTTGCTTCCTCATAAAACCAAAAGAAGGACAACAACAAATTTAAAAGCAAAAAAAACAAAAAAAACCCCAGAACTGCCAGAAAACTGAACTGTATGCAAGTCTGACAAGGAGTTAAAGAAGAAACTTTCATTCAGACTGGTAGGAGGGGCGGGGATGGGCAGCCAGGCCAGACAGGATGCATGGCAAGGCATTGGACCAGGCAGGAGAAGCCACAGTTGTAGGACCAAGTGGTCCCACATTCACAAGCCAGAAGAAACAACTGGGGAGCAAGGCAGACCACACAACCAAGGGATCCAGCACCAGAAACTAAAGCCTCAAAACCTCTGGCTATAAAAACCTGTGGGAGTTGCAGGCAGCAGGAGACACTCCTATCCTCACAGGACAGCTTGCTAAAGAGACCCACAGGGTCCTAGTATATACACAAGCCCAACTACCTGAAAATCACCACCAGAAGGGCCCAATTTGCTTGTGGGTCACAGGGAAAGTCATTGCAAGTGGGGCAAGAGCTGAGCAAGTGGCACTGTTCCCTCTTGGACCCTTTCTCCACATACAGAGCCACAGTACATCCAAGTGGGTTGCCCTGTCCTGGCAAATACCTAAGGCTCTGCTGCTTACAATATAACAGGTGCACTGAGACAAATAAATATGGCCCGAATAAAAGAACAGATCAAAGCTCCAGAAAAAAACTAAGTGAGGAGGAGATAGCCAATATGTATCAAATGCACAGTTCAAAACACTGGTAATCAGGATGCTCGCAGAAATGATTGAGCATGGATGCAAAATAGAGGAAGAAATGAAGGCTATGCAAAGTGAAATAAAGAAAAATATACAGGGAACCAACAGCAAAGGGAAGGATACCAGGCCTCAAATCAACAATTGGGACTAGAAGGAAGAAAGAAACATTCAACCAGGACAGAATGAAGAAATAAGAATTCAAAAAAATGAGGAGAGGCTTAGGAACCTCTGGGACAACTTTAAACACTCCAACATCTGAATCATAGGGGTGCCAGAAGAAGAAGAAGAAGAAGAAACTGGAAACTTATTTGAAAACATAATGAAGAAGAACTTCCCTAATATGACAAAGGAAATAGACTTCCAGGAAGTTCAGGAAGCTCAGAGAGTCCCAAAGAAGTTGGACCCAAAGAGGAACACACCAAGACATATCATAATGACATCACCCAAGATTAAAGATAAGAAAAGAACCTTAAAACCAGCAAGAGAAAAGGAGACAGTTACCTACCTACTGAGGTGTTCCAGAAGACTATCAGCTGATTTCTCAAAAGAGATCTTACAGGCAAGAAGGGGCTGGAAAGAAGTATTCCAAGTCATGAAAGGCAAGGACCTACATCCCAGATTGCTCTATCCAGCAAAGCTTTCATTTAGAATGGAAGGGCAGATCAAGTGCTTCTCAGATAAGGTCAAGTTAAAGGAGTTCATCATCACCAAGCTTTTATTATATGAAATGTTAAAGGGACTTATCTGAGCAAAAGAAGATCAAAACAATGAACAGTAAAATGACAACAAACTCATAACTATCAACAATTGAACCTAATAAACAAAACAAAAACAAACTAAGCAAACAACCAGAACAGGAACAAAATAACAGAAATGGAGATCACATGGTGGGTTATCAGTGGGGAGGTGGAGGGGGGGAAATGGGAAAAAAGGTACAGGGAATAAGAAATACAAATGGTAGGTACAAAATAGACAGGGAGAGGTTAAGAATAGTATAGGAAATGGAGAAGCCAAAGAACTTATATGTACGACTCATGGACATGAACTAAGGGGGGAATGCTGGTACGAGGAGGGTGCAGGGCTGAGGAAGAGAAAGGGGAGAAAAAATGGGAGAACTCTAATAGCATGATTAACACAATATACTTAAAAAAATAAAATGAGTGAACTTTTATCATATATAAAGTATATCTCCACAAAGCTGTTTTAAAAGAAGAAAAAAAAAGAATATACAACCTCCACCTCCAAAGCCACTGCCCTTAATATGCTGCACTTCCAATATACACCATCTCTCCCACCCTGGATATCCTGTTGTCTTGGACTTCTCATCTTCTCTCTGTAACAATCAACAAACCTCATCAACCCTACCTCAGAATACCCCTCCTTGTGGTTCCTTTAACACATAGTTCAGGCCCTCATTTTATCTTGCTGTAATTCTGTTTTCTTGACACCAATTTATCTGTACTTTAGCTCATCTAACTACTATTAGACCAAATTAACCTTCTAAAAATCAAATCTGGAGATGTCTAGTCCCAATAAGGGCAGAGTTGCTCCTAACAGACCAACATCCCTCAGGTCAGAAACTATAAATTCTAAAAATGTAAAAAAGCATCTATTTGAAGGCACTACAGAACAAATAAGAAACGGAGAAGGGGAAGATAAACCTTTGGAAGGAGTGAATTTCACTGTTGTTTCCTGGTTTGTTTATTTTTTTAATAATTATTTGTCTAAGGGCAAATTCCAGTCAGCTCTATTATGATGGCTAAAACTCAAATAGAAATCTTGAAGGCTTGCTAGCTGAAAAACTAAAGAAAAAAGTTAGAGGTTACCATAAAATTGGGAATTAGAAAATGAGAAGGAAATCCCCAAAATGAAAAAACACAATGGTAAGCCCTAAACTCTGCACATAAATCTGTCCAAATCTCTGAATGATCCCTGAACCCATGCATGCACAAAAAAGATTCTAAGGAACCCACCTACAGCTAAATAAAGTGAACAGAGACCACTGCTGCTGCCCACTGAACAAGAGTATGACACTTATGCCCAGTCAAGAAAACAGACTGATGACACAACTTTTTTTAAGTCAAGATTTTTTGGAGAAATACAACAGAATCCAGAGTCTCTACAATGTATTATTCACAATATTCAGGATTCACCCCCAAATTACCAACATAAGAAGAGAAAACATGATCCATAGTCAAGGGCAGGGGTTGGCAAACTACAGCCTATGAGTCAATTACAGGCTGCCACCTACTTTTTGCAAATCAGTATTTTTGTGAACCCAGCCAAACTCATTTCATTTACATATTTCCCATTGCTACTTTCATGCTGCAGCAGAGTTGAACAGTTGTGACAGATGCTGTATGGTCTGCAAGGCTTAAAATATTTATTATATGGCAGTCAATCCCTTCCTAAGGAAGGATTCCACACTAAGCCACTGGGAACCACTGATCTACTTTCTCTCACTATGATTTTGTCTGCTTTAGAAATTCATGTGAATATAATTATATTGTGTGTAGTTTTTCATGCTGGTTTCTTTCCTTTTTTAAAAGATTTTTTATTTATTTTTATTTTTAGAGGGGAAAGGAAGGAGAAAGACAGGGAGAGAAATATCAATGTGTGGTTGCCTCTCGCGTGCTCCACACTGGGGACCTGGCCTGCAACCCAGGCTTGTGCCCTGACCGGTAATCGAACAGGTGACCCTTTGGTTTGCAGGCCTGCTCTCAGTCCACTAAGCCATACCAGCCAGGGCTTATGCTGATTTCTTATTTAGGATAGTGGTCTGATTCCAACTCCTAGTCAAAAAAAAAAAAAGGCAATCAATGGAAAAGGACTCCAAAGTGACCTAAATGTTAGAATAAGCAGGCAAAGATTTTAAAGCATCTATTTTAACTATGCAAAAGGACATGAAGGAAAAATATGCTTATAAGGACTAAATAAATAAGAGTTCTCAGCGGAGAAATTAAAGCTATAAAATAATAATTAAACACCTCCGGTCATGATGGTGCAGTAGGGTAACACTGCTCACCATCTCCCACCCATCACCAAATCAAAATTACAACTAATTATAGAACAACCACAACTGAGAACCATCCACAGTTTAACTGAGCAGAACTCCTATAACTAAGGATATAAAAAAGAAGCCACATCCAAACTGGAAGGAGGGGCAGAGATGCAAAAGGGGTTGGTCCTATACTCAAGTGTAGTGGTTCAAAATCAGAAGGGATAGTCTGGCTGCTGAGGTCCATCAAGGAGCAAGGGGTCCCAGCCCCACACCAGGGCCCCAGGCCAGGGTTCCAGTGCAAGGAAGAGAAGTCCTCAGAACTTCTGACTGAAAACCAGCAGAGATTGTGACTAAGTGAGATGGAGGGCTGTTGAAGTCCCAGGCATTCTGCTTAAAGGACCTGTGCATGGACTTATATGCTGACCAACTCACTCACTCTGAGCTCCAGCACTGAAGCAACAGTTCAAAAACTACAAGGGAAAAACTGAATTATTTGGCTTCAGGGTAAGGGCTGGAGGGGCAGCCTTCTCCCACACAGAAGTGCTGGCAGAAGTCCCTATTCCTTTGCTAAGCCCTTTCTCTGCAGGAGCAAGTGGGCGCTATATGTGTCTCTCCATCAACCTGGCTAACACTTTTTGTCGCACCTTGGTGATTCCCTGAGACACTGCTCCACCCAACTTACAGGCCCACTCAAGCCGTTTCAACTGGATTTTCTGTACAAACAGACTGTCTTGGCTAGTGCTGCAAAGTTTCCTAAAATCTCTCAAAGGTTCACAAACCCCAAATAAGCAGCATCTGGCCTCAGCATGCCTCATATCTCCTGCTAAGCAGCCTCAAGCCTGATGCTAGAGACAATCGCAGCTCCCACCTTAACCTCTCTTAGGCACCTCCAGGGTCAGCACAAACAGCAAACATCTGCAGATCACTATTTAGTTTATACCAGGTAGCCCTGGACAGAGCAAAAGCAGCAGCTGTCCTTGGCCTGCACTAAAGGCTTCCCACCCAAAGGTCCCAGAATCAACACACTCATAGCCAACTTCAGATCACACCAGAGCACAACCCAACCGCTTTCACAAAAAAAACACACCAAAAGGGAGAACTCAGCAGGCACCACCAACCTACTAAAGCAAATCCTGCTCCATGGGGTCTGCCTCTGCACAACAGCTCCTCCACTACAGTCATGGCCAGTCCTCAAGGCCAATCAGTGTGATGGTCAATATCTCCCACTGATGTGCTAATAGCAATCAAGGCTCAACTACAACAGGAGGGCACACACAACCTACACAAGGAGCATATCTAAAGCACCCAACTCAGGACTTCTGGCCAAGATGGAGGCATAGGTAGACGCACTGTGCCTCCTCGCACAACCAAGATAGGGACAACAACAATATAGAAACAAAATAACAACCAGAACTGACAGAAAATTGAAGTGTATGGAAGTCGGACACCCAAGGATTTAAAAATAGACAGTTCATCCAGACCTGTAGGAGGGGCGGAGTCGGGCAGCCAGGCGAGGGACACGGAGCAGAGAGCTGAGCAACCCGGGCAGCACGCAAGTCCGCAGCAGGTATACCCTGGGCAGACAAGTGGCGGTGGCTCGTGGGCCCCAGCCAGGGGGTGGCGACCAGCAGACCCAGTGAGGCGGCCACTGTGAAGCAAGGCACTGCCCGCAACTCAGGGTCCCAGCACCAGGAAATAGAGCTTTGGGTCACTGACTGAAAAGGAAAGTCCAGGGGGGTGCACAAGCCCACCCACACCGGAATTGGTGCCAGAGGGGCCCGGTTGGCTTCCAGAAAGTGGCAGAAGGGTCTGAGGTCCTACAGAGAGCAAAGCAAGCGCCACTGTTCCTTCTTGGACCCTGCCCACACATACAGAGTCACAACCCATGAACTGGGTTGACCCGCCCTGGTGAACTCCTAAGGCCCCACCCCTCACTACAGGAGCTCAACAAGACCAAAAAACAAAACAAAACAAAAAAAGCTAAAAGATGGCTGAAACAGAAGAAGAATTGAAAGCCCCAGAACCCATCCTTTTAAGCCACCAAGAGATAGCCAACCTATCAGATGCACAGTTCAGAGCACTGGCTATCAAGATACTCACAGAATTGGCTGATTTTGGTCACAAATTAGACGAAAAAAATGCAGGCTACAACAAGTTTAATGAAGAAAGATGCACAGGGAACCAATGATGATGGAATGAAAGATGGGTCTCACATCAGTGGAGTGGAGCAGAAGGAAGAAAAAAACATACAACCAGAAAAGAATGAAGAAATAAGAATTCAAAAAAATGAGGAGAGGCTTGGGAACCTCCAGGACATCTTTAAACGTTCCAACATCCAAATTATAGGGGTACCAGAAGGAGAAGAGGAAAAACAACAAGCAGAAAAGATATTTGAAAAATAATAAAGGAGAACTTCCCCAATCTGGCAAAGGAAATAGAATTCCAGGAAGTCCAGGAA
>JAPYXV010002849.1:0-12779 GCA_028533065.1 Trachops cirrhosus
AGTAGGGGAAATGTAGAAGCTAAAGAACTTATGACACATGGACATGAACCAAAGGGGGGAATGTGGGTGGGAGAGGGTGTGCAGGGTGGAGGGGAATGAAGAGGGGGTAATGGGACAACTGTAATAGCATAATCAATGAAATATATTAAAAAATAAATAAATTATTAGAGAAAAATAGGTTTTTTTCTTTCAGGTCTAATCTTAGGTATATAACCTATTTATTAAAAAATATATATTTTGAGAATATGTTCACATGTTAGCTGTTAATCATAGAACTAATTGTGTTTGACTCAGTGGAGATTTTTTTTTATGCTTTTCAATGCTTAAGATAAAAATCAATTTAGGAAATAGTTTATCATTTTTTCATATACCTAAAGATGTAGAGTTTTAAAAATTTGAAAAAGTTTTATTCTAAAACGCTGATATAACTGCTAAAAATGTTGATGAATCATATATAATTAAGTGTTCAGTTACTGCCTTAAATCCATTTTGGAACATGATGGTTATAAGCAAAAGTTTATTTCCTGATTACCAAAAATAACTATATATGTAGAGTTCCAAGATCATCAGATCACATCTAAAGCATTCAATTCTCAGTGTCACCTTTGGAGGATTTAACTAATCCTAAAGGTCCCAGATAAAAGGATAGAGTCTAGAAGTCATTTTCTATGCAGAACAGTAGTCTGCATATACTTAAAAGATTTTCATATAGAAAAGGGAGTTTGCTTCTTATAACTGTAGGATTAACAGGTAGGCATGATTTAATTAAAGTCAAGAGAATTTTCTAGTAAACAGAGCCATCCCCAATAATGAAAGAACTCTAACAAGGTGCTATGCTTTGTCACTGAATGCATTTAAGCTGGAGTTACATAGTCATCCACACAAAATACTGTTAAAGGAACATATAAGAAGACCTCATGATATGTAAACTTCTTTACATATTATGTTCATAATTTATACAAGGTCTGTCTAGAAGGTATCCAGCCACATAATATGAAAAATAGACATTTACTAGACCAGATAAAAGATACAAGAAACACTGTACACAGGACAATGATGTGTCAGTCCCCTTCAAAGTAGGCACCTTGGGACCTCACACAGTTCTCTCAATCACCACCAGCTGCCCCATCATATTTTCCTGAATCTCATCAATGGTCTGAAATCACTTTCCTTTCAAAGGTGATTTTAGTTTTGGGAAAAGACAAAAGTCACAGGGTGCCAAATCTGGGCTGTAGGGGAACTGAGTCACCTGAGTGATTTGATGCTTAGCCAAAAAACTGCATGAGATGCGATGCATGAGCAAGAATGTTGTCATGATGAATCTGCCAATCACCAGCTGCCCATAGCTGCAGCCTTTGGAATCAACTGAATAGTTTCCATGGAGGAATGTTCATGCTTAACACAAAATTTGGTGCAGATTTGTCACTCTACTCGCTCATTTTGAATGTGACAGCCACTCAGTACAGATGGTCACTCAACATCGTCTATTGCCCCCACTGGCTAGTACAGTGAAGTTGTCACTGTTCACGCATGGGCACTCCAGTACACTCTCCTCAGCTGCCAGGTTACATTGATGTCGCACAAACTGTTCTCATTATATTAACAGTGGCTGGACTTTTTCTGGGCAGACCTCGTAATTTGCACATACTTTAGACTATTTCTATACTGAGGCTTAGAAAAATTTAAGGCAACTTAAATTTTTATCAGATTTTAAGATTAAACAAAAACTTGACAGTAAATATAAATCCCAAATAAGAGGTATTGATATATTTCCTCCATATTTTAAGTAAGTACCAAAAGTAGTATACTATGAACCCCAAAATAACAGTTCTTTAGCCTTACTTGCAAAACTTACCAGAATTTTGTTGGATTCCCCATCGTACTCTCATCCTGAATTGCCGGGCACCACTTTGCTGAAGTCTTCTATTTAGTCGTGGGAAATTCTGTTTCTTTCCTTCCTTTCGATTCAATTTGATGATATCATCTGTGACAGAGGAAATTCAATGATTATTTATTTTTATTTTAGCTTAATGACTCAATTACTTAGTCTTATTTTCTAGCTGATAGATTTCCATGTCCCTAACTTTTCTACTTTGAAAGCACTACCATAAGAGGGTAATAATGACAAGATAAAAGTTCAAATCAACCAATGCATCTGAACCACTAAAGAAAGGTTTCATAGGAAATGTTCAAATCAAAAGTCCAAAGAAGAGACCTACCAATTAATGAAGATTTCGGTTACCCATAGTATGGTATTTCTTTCCCTGATTAATGTAAATAAGTGAAAACCTGTTTATAAAAAATTACTAATACTTCTTTTCATAATCACAGAAGTCACATTAAAAACTAGAGAGTTTTTAAAGATAACCAACTTTCAATAAAACTATAAGCAGTCAGAAAAATAGCAACCCATTAAAAAACTAGATTTATACATTCATTTTAATTCAGTATTTATTAAGTATATACTATGTGCAATAATATATGTGGCAGGCTATTCTATAATAGAAACAAAAGTAAAATATGATCCCTCTGAGTAAGTTTAAAACTACTGATGGAAACAGACATGTAAACAGCAAATAAAAATTAAATAAGTACCATAAAGATATAGTGCCAAGAGAAAATACTCTTGGTTTTGGCTCCTCTAGCAAAGTAATTCAAGGTTGACTGGTTTTTCTTTTACACTGCTCTAAGTCTGATTAGTTCCCAAAACACTTTCAAAGTGCCTCAAGGTAATTTATAAGACTTACATTGTTTTAATACCGTAACAGAACAATGTGAAGATCAGAAAACAAAATGTTCTTCAGATTCCCATTTACATCTATTAAAAGTAGGTTACTAGGTACTGGCTGGGCAGCACAACTGGTTACAGCGTTGTGCCAGATATGCCAAGATTGTGGGTTTGATCCCAAGTCAGGGTACATACAAGAAGCAACCAATATATACAAAAATAAATGGAACAACAAATTGATGTTTCTCTGTCTTACTTCTTTCCTCTCTTTCAAATCAATGAAAAGAAAAAAAGGAGGTTACCAAACAGGAAATAAAATCAATATTTTAAATACTATGCAGATGGCTAATAGACTTATCATGATGATCACAAGGTAGTATATTAATGTTGAATCACTGTGTTGAACTGAACTAATACAATATTGTATGCCAACTATACTTTAATAATTTTTTAAAGATTACTAGAAGCCAAAAATATTTGTAAAGAAATATCCCATTTCTCCATAGTCCTAACTCCAATATTAATTCTGATGACTGAAAATAACGTAAATAAACCAAAGAAATTGAACAACTTAAGAAAATTTCACAAAACTAATAATTAACCTGTGATTTTTTCCCCCAACTGCTCTAAATACAAATAATCTAACAATGATATCAGTAAATCTATTACTACTCTACCTAACCCATCTGCAATCTTTACGACTTTTATTCACAAATAAACATATAGTCATATAAAGCAATTAATTTCTCCCCAAAGTACTTTCTTATCTTCTGGAGATCAATCCTTTAACTACAAAAGAGTTCATCAAAATTAGACAAAGTTAGAGTTAAAAACAGTTTTTAAAAAATAAAAATTAAAAGGTTTAATGAATATCAGATACATGAGCCTGTTCAATTCTGAGCAGAAAGAAAATGGTGAGAAAGTCACTTTTTTTGAAACACTACTTTCCTTTAACAAGGTAAGGTGCTATTCTTCAACAGAAGTCTAAAATCTCAGAGCCATGAGAGCACACACAAAAAAATGAATTTGGTCTGGGGACCATGAAAAAAGTGGAAGGGCAGGGGTCAAAAGGGTATAATTTTGACTAACCGGCTTAATCTTAAAATACAACATTATAGAGTACAAACATAAAAAATTAAAAGTACAAAGCACATCAAACAAAAAATTATGTTTAAATATTTTATTATCTAAGTCCTCAAGTTAAATGAGCTACTATGACAGAGAAGAGTCTGCCAATCTAAAAGAAGAGAATGGCTTTCTCCTACTCATGGAGCAGATAGGGTAGGTATCAGAAGAAAAAATCCATTATGATGAGCTAATTTTTTAAAAACAAGTTTCTTCCATAACACTAGGGGTATATATGGTAATATACTATAAGTAATATACTATTACTAATAATAGTAACAGTAACAACTGAGTATTAATGGGCATTGTTCTGCATGTATTCATTTAATTCTCAAACCAATTCTATGAAGTAAGTATAATATTTTCAAATTAAGAAAATAAGCTAAAAGGAGGCCAGCTACTGGTAACCTTGGTAGATACTCCATATGAACATTCATATAATCCTGGTAAAGAAACGATTTAAGAGCAAAAGAAAAATTAGATTCTAAAACTCCTGCAGACCTTATAAAATGAAATATTCACAAAACATAACAACTGTTTAAAACAGATTATCTCTCCATCCCATCTCTGTAAAATTCTCACTAAAACAAAACAAAATGACACCTGACAAAATGCTCTTGGGAGTATACCTAACAGTATGTTCTTGGTGGAGAGAAAGAGATCAAGTTCTGTTTTAGCTATCCACAGCACTTCATTTCTATCTTCAAAGATTCCTCAGTTTTTTTCATTTGAAAACCCTAATCAAACGAAATACGTACAAAAACCCCAGAAACTTAAGATAATGTATTAGTAATGAAAATACCTGCTTAACACTTCCTAAAATATTTATAGCTAAACCCAACCAAAATCCCTGTTCCACCACTTACTTGTTCTAGGACTTTGGACAAGTTACTTTAATTTCTCTACACCTCAGGTTTTGTAAAATGGAAATAACAATGGCATATATATATGTGTGTGTGTGTGTGTCTGTGTAACTATAGAGCTACTGCAGTTTGTTGTGTATAATGACACCTTTCTGCCCAGATTTTTGAGGGAAAAATAAGGATGTGCATTATACATGCGTAGCACCTGAAATATGTTGTTATCTGTTCTTGTGTTTTGTAATTATTTTACATTAAATTTCTTGTACCACAGTATGTTCAGAAATAAATGCTAAAATTCCTTCATAATACAAAAAACAAGTATCTAAATATAAA
The DNA here is from genome assembly GCA_028533065.1 of Trachops cirrhosus. Classification (NCBI taxonomy): domain Eukaryota; kingdom Metazoa; phylum Chordata; class Mammalia; order Chiroptera; family Phyllostomidae; genus Trachops; species Trachops cirrhosus. The sequence continues at coordinate 5,050 of JAPYXV010002849.1, forward strand.
TAAATAAATAGATTAAAAAATTAAAATGAAGGACTTTTTCCTGATGTTTTGGCCAAAAACATGGATATGTGTTACATCTGGTACCACACTATACAAAGCAGAATACAGTATTCTGTGTACCAGGTACTGTTCTAGGCAGTTTATATATGCCTTTTGACTCATTTGATGTTTACATCAATCCTCTAAAGCAGATAAGCCTATTATTATCATCGGCTTTTTACAGATAAGCCACTGAGAAGTAATTTGCCCACAATCACGTGGCTATTAAGTGGCAAAAGCAGGATTTGAATTGAATTCTGTCTGTATTTCTATGCTTTTTATCATTAGGAGTACTTGCACCATAGGGTTATTATGAAGATAAACTGAGTTTACATATAATGTGTATAGTCCAGTGTCTGGAAGGTTGTAAGCACTCAATAAATATTCATTATTATATTTTTTCTTGGCCTTAGCTCAAAAGACTTCTCATTTATTCACGGTTCACTAAGACAAGACTTGAGGCCAAACATACTATTTTTGATGACTGACTTAATTCATATACTGAGTTCTGACTTGTGGCCATCATGGAAACCAAAAATTCTTGCTGTTGACTAAAAACTTTGCAGATAAATCACAACAAAAGAAAAATACTGTCCTGGAAAAAGGTACACCTCTGTATCCACCAGTCAGGTACTTTTCAAATATGCCCGAAAATGTAGTCCACAGAAAGAACAGGCAGAGCAAACCACACCTAATACTGTGACTTGAGTCCCGACAAAAAAGGAATTCCTTTTAAACGAGCTAAGCCAAAGAGAGACTCGTGCCTCAGTAGTGCCAGGTCTCAATTTTTAATTAAATCACCGATCCTGCTTTTTACATCATCATCACCAAATCCATCACCCCACCCTTCTTATACGTGCTAGATCCCACGTTACCCGGCTTCGCATCTATCCATGTAAATTTCTCCTTTTTTTTCTTTTCTAATTAGCTAGACCTAGATAAGGAAATACTCTCTTTTTTCTGGGCATTGCCTAATAACGCACCATCTGATAAAGTCCATATAACGATACTTTCTTTCTGACTAACGCTACGAGGTCGGTGCCCCGCTGTGGCCCCGACCGTGCGAAGTCTGATGCCCGTCAGAATCGCCAACTCCCGGGAGGCGTCTTTACACTTCTGGTTCGGCCCCCAGCGTAGGCCTGGGCACAGAAAATGCCCAAAGAGACCTTTTCTGGAAGCACTGATTTTAACCGAAAGCAGAGCCAGCCGGTCTCTGAGCATTCCTTAGAAAGGATGGCTTAGTGGGACCATTCCCCCCACTCCCGGGATAACGCCCACAGGGAACAAGCTGGAGGATAAGCCCGAGGAGTTTTCCTCACAAAGAGCCGCGGTTCACCCGCAAGTGGTAGCGCCCCTCTGGGGGAACAGAGGTTATGCACCCCTCGACCCTCCAAACCTTGGGCCCGCAGCGCCACCCGTCCCAAACGCCACCCCTCATACAGAGCCCCGCCGAGGGGGCGCTCGAGTCGCTCAGGCTCGACCCTAGCACTCCGCACCAGCTAGCGCTCCCCAAGTCCCCAGAGGCCCTCATTTGGTTCCGCCCACCCTCAAAACAAGAACAGAACAACAAAAAATACCCTGACTGACAACTGCAGCCAACCGCCCCTTCCCCCACAAACCGGGTTACTTGGTCCCACCTACACCCTCCCCCAACTCCAACTCTATCCAACTCGGCTCCTCACCGAGAGACATATCAATTTTGTCGAGGTTTTCATTACTGCGGGATTTCGGCGGCGGTGGCGGGGGGGTAGCCGAGGCTCCCACTAACCGGGTACCAAACCGGTTCATGGTTGGAGACGTCGCGTTGGTTCAGTCAGTAAAGAAGGCCGGAGTCTGAGGCCTGCCACCTCCCACTCACGCTCACAGATTAGCTGCACCGAGAGAGCGCGCACGCGTGCTGGGTCGGCCCTCACCCTCCCACCCGCGGCGGCGGGCGGTGGGAGGGGCGACAGAGACCAGCGGCCGGCCGAGGAGAGTGGCCCCACACGAGTACTTCCTTCTAGCGGCCCCTGTCGGACAGGAGGAGACATTGCACCCGCTGCTCTGGGCTCTAGCAAGGGCCGTTGTTTCAGCAGTTTGCCTTTTCGCCCAAATTTGGGGATGCTGGACCATGAGCACCTCAGAATCACATGTCTTAAATGAGATCATGTTCCTCCGTGTCCTTCGAGTCTCTCCTGTTACAGAAAGGCCCCTAAGCTTTGGCACCGAAGAACATTTTACGCCCCACTGCAATGCAGCCTCACAGGCAAGAAAGACCCCAGTGAACGAAGATTGCAGAACAGCGCCCCAGCTCCCCTATCCCCTGGCCAACAACTCCACCTGCAGCATGTGGAATCGCCGCGTCTGGACGCAAAGAAAAGGCTGAAATGGCAATTCGTGCGTCACTAGCAATAAAAGTAAATACTAATGTTGTCTGTATTTGTACCATTTCTCAACCTGCACTCTCAAAACATTGAGGAGGGTACTCACTACGTTAATAAGACTTCATATTCCCTAGAGAGATAGGTAAGTACCTCTGCTTATTTGTCTACATTATTCTCTAATTCATTTGCGTTGGGAATTAATAAAAGGATTCGTTTTCTTTCTAATCATCCCTACAGGGAAATATTACTATTTGATGAATGTTTGCATAATCTCTTTTTTCCTATTTACAAAACGTTATATTCCCTCTCCTCTTACCTTCTCCTCCACAGTAATTGCACTTATGTGGAAGCGTTTAGGTCATATCATCCTCATAACAGCTTAAAACTACCTAAGATATTTGCATTTAAGGAAAAAAAAAACAGGGGCTGGTATTCTGTCCGTTTAGAAATCTCTGCCACCTTCCTTCTTTTCACTTCCTGAAATGTCTTTTTGCATAGAAACAAACCAGTGACCTAAAGTATCTCAAAACCACAAAGCCTGTACTTAATTTTTCTCCTCCTGAAAAAAAATATAATCACATAAAAAGAGTGAATCAGGCAAGGACACACCTATGAAGGGGTACAAGAAACTTTAGTGGGGGAAGAAACATTGGGACTCAAAAAGACCTAAGAACAACATTCCGCATGTCAAGGAGAATAACTGGTATGCTCTTAGCACAATGCGCTTGATTTTACTTCTCTTCCATGCTGCAGCTGCCACCCCTCTCCCAGCTGCTAAGAACTAGGGAAATTGGATTATAAAGATAAAAGTAGGAGAGAGGCCTAGGTTTTATTGAGTTGTATTTTTTTTACTCACTTTAGTCATGTGACCATTGTGTGAACTTGGAAGAGTGTTTGGACCTCATACTAATTTTCAATACAAGGAAGTAATTATACTAAATATATGTTACACTTAATTATTTCTAAGATTCCTTACAGTTCTAAAGTCTTTGAAGCACAAGATGTTTTTCTCCGCTATCCTTCTTTTACTAGAAATAGCTTCTATAATCTCTGCTTGTTTGTGGTTACAGGAAAGAATGTTAGATTAAGTTCTTAATTTTGTGGAAGAAAATTAGTGCATTTAGAGTTTGGATGCATTTTTGTACATCAGGTACTTACAGCAGATAATAAAAAACCCAAATGTATATAAAATCCTTCCCAACACTGGTATATTCTTTTGTTCTGGTCATCTCCCCAGCATTAAGCCCCATCGCAAATCTCCTTAGCTCTAAAAGGACCATGCCCCAATGTTTCATAAGCAAACCTAGCTGTTTCATTTCAGACTTTCGGATTTTTCAAGGGCTGAGGGTTTCAGAGTCTTAGAGAAATCACCCAAATTCCAAAAAGAACAACAAGGAAATAAGAGACATTATGGGTAAAGATAGGTGAGTTACACACAAAACTGTACAAAATAAAACAGCAACCTGTGACACACACAGCAATAGTGAAGAGGGAGATAAGCCAAGGAACGAGAACTGGAGCTTGTCTAAGAAGTTGATCAGCTAGCTTCAAGGGCAACTTTGCAATTGTCTGGGACATGAGAGGCAACTATTCATTTAATCATATATCCATTGAGCACCAGGCATTGTAATAGGCCCTGGGGATAAAATGGTGAGCAAGGTGGATGCAGATTCCATCTTCACACAGCTTCCAGAGCAAAAACATTTTCTGAGCACCTACTATGAATGAGGCACTGTGCTGGACACCAAGCATGCAGCCTTTTTCTGGAGTACGGTAGCTGGGCAGCTTCACAAAAGTCAAAGGAAACACAGAATTCAAGTAGCTAACCTTTTTAGAGGCTTCAGTTCATGCACTGTAAATAAAACAATAACTAGGATTGCCAGATAAAATATCAGACTAGTTAAATTTGAATTTCAGATAAACAATGAACAATTATTTAGTAGTATAAGTTTGTTCCAGGTTTCAGATAAACAGCAATTTTTTTACTATGTTGCATGCAATATTTAGGATAATTTATACCAAGTAATTATTCATTCTTTATCTGAAATTCAAATTTAACTGGAGTCTTACTTTTTTTTTAAAGATTTTATTTATTTATCTTTTAGAGGGGAAGGGAAGGAGAGAGGGAGAGAAATATCAATGTATGGTTGCTTCCTGTGCATTCCCTGCTGGGAACTGGCCTGCAACCCAAGCATGTGCCCTGACTGGGCATCGAACTGTGATCTCTTGGTTCACAGGCCCGCGCTTAATCCACTAAGCTACACCAGCCAGGGCTTCATACTTGGAGTCTTACATTTTTATTGGCTTAATCTGGCAACCTTAACAACATTATACTTTTCGATTAATATGTTCAGGATCTCTTTTCACAAGAGATTTACATTCTCTTCAAAGGTAAGCACAAGTCTCACATATACAAGCCTTAACTATTTTGATTAGCTTGATATGTCTTTTAAGCCTCCCTTTTTCAGCTTTATTGAGGTATAGTTAATGGACAATAAAAGACATATTTAAAGTGTGCAGTTTATACAGATGTATAGTATACATATCTTTGAAAATACTACCATAATCAGGATAATAAATATATACATCACCCCCAAAGTTTTCCAGTGCTCTTTTGTAATCCTTTCCCCCAATTACTACCTAAGCAACCACTTATATGTTTTCTGTCACTATAGATTAATTTGAATTTTCTAGAATTTTCTAGAAATGGAATTATACAGTATAAAATTTTTTTTACCTGGATTATTTCACTCAGCATAATTGTTTCAATCTGTATGCCTTCTATTCTTTTTCTTGCCTTATGCACAGACTGGGCATTCAAGTAGCATGTTTAACAGGAGTGAAGAAAGTGGACATCATTTAACTGGGAGTCATATGTTTTTATTTGCTAAATTTTTGTCTCATTCCCAATCCCAGGGGGAAAGCATTCAGTCTTCCACCATTAAGTATGATGTAAGATTTTTTTGTCAATGGCCTTTATCAGGTTGAGGAAATTCCCTTCTACTCATAGTTTGCTGGAATTTTAATCATGGGTGAATGTTGAATTTTATCTAATGCTCCTTATGCATCTATTGAGATGCCCAAATGGTTTTCCTTTTTTAAATGTATAAATGTGGTCAATTACATTGACTGATTTTCAAATGTTGAACTAACATGCATTTCTATGATAAAGCTACTTGGACATGGTGTATTATCCTTTTTATATATTGCTGGATTTGGTTTGCTAATGTTTTGTGAAGGATATTGTTTCTCTTTTCATGAGTGATATTGGTGTATAATTTCCTCTTGTAATGTCTTTGTCTGATTTTGGCATTTCAGATGAGGATTTTAGAATTCATACGTTAATGTAATTTGTATTATACTAGTATAAGGGAGTTGGGTACAACTGCATTGTATGTAGGTATAATATGTATTAGTTAGTATAACTATTATTATTACACTTAACTCCCTTAAACTACGTGTATGTACAGTTTTTCTTCTGTGCTTGATTCTTCTCATTCTACTCCCTTTGTCATTGTTTTCTGATGCTAGTTTTCTTTTTGTTTGCCAGTTTTATAAGTTCCTGTTCCTCTTTTGTGTTGTCCTTTCCTTTGGTCTAAGCTTTTCTAGCTGTTCTGGTCTTCTGCCTTTTCATCTCAGTATTCATTCATTCATTTACTGAAACAAAGTTTGATTTCCTAGTATTTGCAAGACATTGCTACAGTGCTATGATACAGCAGAGAACATGACAGGCGGGGTTATAGGCATAGCTGAAGTCATTACTGGTCTCCCAAATTCCTGACCATCATTAGTTTTTCTCTGAGTAAGCATGGGAACCTAAAGGGGAATTTTTCCTGGACTCAGAAGATGGACCTCTAGCTCACTCCTTATTAGGTTTTGTCTTCTCTGGGCAGGGTAGGAGTCCTGTCTACTAAGGGTTCTAGGCCAGTTCACTGAAGGACTAATTGTGGCATTTTCTGAAGCTACACAAATTTACATAAATCACAATTTCTCCCTATTTACATATTTTTTTCTTTTTAAAACATATTCTCAATTCGTGCTAAATAGGTTGGTAGTCTAGGAAGGTCTGGAGAGCCAGAGTCTATAGTCATGGGGCCTTTAGGCATTTATCCTTCTCCTATGCTTCTCTCTTTGCCCCTTGGCCTCCCTGCTCTGGGATGAAGAGCCCAGGCTGGATGAACTAACTCTTCTCTCTCCCTTTCCCTCAGTAAAGGATTCCTTCTAGAGTTGCAGGGAGCTGGGACAGAGACACAGTGAACGTCATTCAAATGTGTTAAGGATTTGATCTGTCCAGAAATAAGATTTTTAAAATTTTTATTGCAACTTTCTAAATTATGGAGTTGTATGTATTGCCTGTGGCTGGCAATGAGCTTTACTGTATAATTGAATAAATGAACCCAATACTAAGTGCTTCAAGGGGGTAGACATGTTACTGTTAAGACAAAATAGAAACCAGTCAATTAAAACTTGGCAAAATTCTTCAAAAGCTTTTTAAAATCAACTCATCCTTTATGAACTGCTATAAGCTTTATTAAAGGAAAGAAAAAAAAGAAAAAAGGAATTTCAGTAAATTAGTAAATTTGGTAAAGTCAGTGAGTTGGTCATGGCAAAATTGTCTAATGATTTTTAAAGATGCTAAACTGTGGAAAAACCTAACATTAACTTAAAATATGTTAAAATTAATCATTATAAACTAAGAAAGTTCCATCTGAAACACTAAAATTTTGGTTTTATTGATTAGGATGCAGTAACAAGGAAACAAATCATATTAGGACACATATTAAGATACTATTCTTAAAAAGAATTTAAAAAATCCTTTGCTATTTTCAAATCTAAAGAGACATGGTAAAAATAGTGCAGTATTCACATACCCTTCACCAAGATTCGCTAGTAATTAGTTTTGCCACATTTGCTTTCTCTATGTATAGATGTATAGCTATAATTAATACTATTTGTTGTTGGACAATTTCAGAGTAAGGTGCAGACATGATGATTCTACAGAATATTTCTCTACGGATATTCTTTTATACAACCATGCTAAAATGATCAAGTTTAGGGAATTTAACATGCAACTCCATCCTCTAATGTATACAGTCTACATTAAAATTTTGCCAATTATCCTAATTATATCATTTTTAACAATATATTTTTCCAGTCTAAGGTCCAATCCAGGTTTACATGTTGCTTTTCTTTGTCTTGCCTCTTTTGTCTACTTTATTTTTTTCTTTTTTTAAATATATTTTATTGATTATGCTATTACAGTTGTCCTATTATCCCCCCTTCATTCCCCTCCACCCTGAACACCCTCTCCCACACACATTCCCCCCC
>JAPYXV010000285.1:1029-15798 GCA_028533065.1 Trachops cirrhosus
TTTTGTTGTTTAGGTTCCTGTTAAAGGTGAGATCATATGGTATTTGTCTTTCACTGCCTGGCTTATTTCGCTTAGCATAATGCTTTCCAACTCCATCCATGCTGTTGCAAAGGGTATGAGTTCCTTCTTTCTTTCAGCTGCATAGAATTCCATTGTGTAAATGTACCATAGTTTTTTGATCCATTCATTTACTGATGGTCATCTAGGTTGTTTCCAGCACTTAGCTATTGTAAATTGTGCTGCTATGAACATTGGGGTGCATAGGTTCTTTTGGATTGGTGTTTCAGGATTCTTAGGATATAGTCCCAGCAGTGGAATTGCTGGATCAAAGGGCAGAAATTCTCTTAAAAGTGGATCTTAGCCACTGAGCAGGGACCCCACTCCTGCACACCAGGTCGTTGCACATGCAATAGATGGGTCAGCAAAGACGGAAGAGTGGGGCTGTGATTTAATCCCACCCAGGGCACCTCACAGATTGATCAAACAAGGGCAGCAGGGACTTGGAGAGGTAGCAGATCCTGGAGAGACTTCTTTCAATAGGGGAACTAAACTGCCCTAAAGCGACTTCACACACACACAGTGCCTGGGCCAACAAAGTGGGGGCATGGTTGCTCCCACTTAGTGCACCTCACAGACTGACCAAAGGGTTACAAAACAAAGTGGATTATTGGACCATCCTGGCACATACGCACAGGGTGGGCAGTGTGGGCTGCACAGCACTCTGAGGGCATGGGCTGGAAACTTGGCACCTGTGATTATTGTAGTCCAGACTCAGTCCCCATCTACTTAAAACTACAAGAAATTAAAAATGGGGCCCAGCCCACCTCTGCCTGCAAGATGCTGGAAGACCAGCAAAACCTGCTTGGCAGGTTTACAGTCAACTGAAGGCTTTTTTTTTTAAGAGTAAGAAAATAAGACTTGAAGCTGTAGAATAACACAGACAGATCCAGAAAGAAGTCAAAAGGTGAACACTGACAGCTGAGACAATTTCACTTTGATATCCTTCAGAATTTGCATTTTTTCCATTTAATTAGTATTTTTGTTTGTTTTGTTTCTTTGATTTCATTGTTTGATTTTTTCTTTATTCTCCCTTTCATATTGTGTTATTATTTTTCTTCATTCACTTCACTTGTATTCCAATAACACACTACTTCTGGTCTTTTCCTTTTTATTCTTTATATTCAGATTATACACTTCTTATCATACTATTGTTATTCCCAATCCCACAAGCACCCTTTCTTGGTTTTATTCCATTTTACCACCTTCCTGAGCTTTGTGACTGTTGTGGTGAACTTTATTTTCTCACACACTACACCAAGATTTTATCCATTACTCTCACTATTTCTCTTCCATCTAATCTCATATAAGCGCTTGGCTCTCTAAAGTCAGCTTATAACTGGAAAAGACACCAGCATTTGGGCTGCCTGTCACTACCAAATCCAATAAGCAATGACAGCGATTGAATCTTTTATGGGTGTTTTATTCAGATGGCTGGTGATCTGAGAAGATGGCGGGTTCATACCCTAACAAACCATCTTCCCTTCTCTTTCTTAGCCAGACCTTTTATAAGAGGGTGGGGGAGGACAAACAAGGTGTGGTGAGGGCTTTGAGATTCAGAAGCTGCAACATTCCTGTCCTGGGCAGTTAACTGTTCCCAACGGGGAGGAGCGGTTGTCTGCTCTCCCTGGAACAAAGGTTCGGATGTCCCCAGGTGGTAATCTTCTATCGGTGCCCCAGGAGGTCGGCTGCTTTTCCCAGGAGCCAGGATGGGCCTTATCTATAGTTTCTGAAACAAAAGCTTAACCTACACATTACTTGCTAGACTTACAGCTTTTTACCTTAAGCTAAAATTTTCCAAGTCTTGAGTCCCCTATCAAGCTCACATTATTTTTGCCTTGTAATAAGAGTCTTATCTCTTTCTCACCTTTTATGAAAAAGTGGCTAGTTAGGTGAACTATCAATGGTAATTGTTGTACTTCTCCCAAGGATTTCCTATTTGTTCACTACTTGTTAGCACTGTAAACCCCATAAAATACTCTCCTACTGTCTTACTCCATTTCACCTTTTCCCCAAACCTGATAAGTTAGGTAAGGAATTTATGTTATTGTTTTCTCTCTCTCTTTTTTTTCATTCTATGTTTTTTTCTTTTTACTCTGTCTTTCTTCCGTGCCATGCATCAGCCTGGGCTTTACACCTTAATCTTAATAGTTTGCTTCCTCCATCCACTCAAAATCATTTTTCTTTACTGTAGACATTTCATGTTCACCAACCCTTTTCTGCAATATTAATATTCCTATTCCTCCTTTATTAAAGTTTATTCAGCTGTCATACTATCAACCCTGCTTTGGGTTTTCTGCAATTTTGTTCCCATTGGTCTAGTACCTTTTCAATTTTACTTCAAACCTCAAAGTATACACTTCTCTCTTTTTACTCCATTGTTCCCATCACCCTTTCATGTTTTACTTATGTTGTAAATTTTGTTCTCTGCTTTTCTTCACCTCAGTTTCTATCTTAACTCTTATCAATTCTCCTCCCTCTTACCACACAACACTTTCCACTCTTTTAGTCATCGAATATGCCCTTTGTCATATCATAAAACATCTGCAATTCCTCTTCACCTTTATTAATCTTAGTTCTACTGCAGTTGAAACTGCTGATGTGTTGGGGGAGTTCTTTTTGTTGGCATAGGTTTGGTGGTCTGGTAATACTGCTTTGTAAAAAAAACCGTAGAACACTTTACAAGACAAGGTTGTAGTTGTGAACACCATTAAACACTCTAGAGGGGAGAACCCACCAAAAAAAGGAGCCACCAACAAGTAAAGCTCAAGTACAAAAAGAGATCCCACAGAAATGCAATAAATGACAACCCTAGGGCATCCAAACAATGAGATCAGAGAGACCACATCACTTAGTCCCAATGAACTCCTACCACAGAAGTTCACCCTATGAAAACACCTAGCAAAGCAGAGCATATGGAATCACACAGTCACCAAAAATATGGAGACAAGGAAAGAATCTGCAACCAAAAGGAATGGAAGACTCTGAAGTAAAAGAGCTAAATGAAATGGAGGCAAGCAAACTATCAGTTACAGAATTCAAAAGTATGGTTATAAGGGTGCTCAAGGAACTTACTGACAACTGCAAGGAACTGAGTGGGGACTACAAAGGTATGAAAAAGGAAATAGAAAATATAAACAAGAACCAAGAAAAATGAATAATACAGTATCTGAAATAAAGAATACACTGGAAGGAATTACAAGCAGGCTGGATGAAGCAGAAGATCTAATTAGTAAGCTAGAAGACAAGGTAGAAATACTCTGGTAGAGGAACTGCGTGAAAAGAGACTAAAAAAATGAAGATAGTTTAAGGGAATTGCAAGATAATATGAAACTCAACAACATTTGAAATATAGGAATACCACAAGAGAGAATAAGAGCAAGGGATAGAAACCATGTTTGAAAAAAATATGACAGAAACTTCCCTAACACAGAGAGGGGAAAAAGCATGCAAGTTCAGGGAGCACAGAGGGTCCCAATCATGATGAATATAAAAAGGCCTACTCCAAGACACATCATAATTAAACTACTAAAGTTTGAAGACAAAGAGAGAATCTTAAAAGCAACATGGGAGAGACAGGAAGTAACATATAAGGGAGCCCCAATAAGACTAATAGCTGATTTCTCCACAGAAACAACATAGGTCAGAAGGGAATGGCAAGAAATATTCCAAATAATGAAAAGCATATGCCTGCAAATGAGACTACTCTACCCAGCAAGGCTCTCAATTAAAATGGAAGGCCAAATAAAAACTTTCCCAGAAAAAAGAAGGCTGAAAGTATACAACTCCACCAAATCAGCACTGCAAGATATGGTAAGTGGACTACTATAACAAGAGGAAGGGAAAGAGTGAGAGAGAGAGAGGAACATAGTACAATGAGGAAAATGATAATAAACAAGTACTTATCAATAATAACCTTAAATGAAAATGGATTAAAGGCTCTAATCAAAAGTCATAGGGTAGCTAAATGGATAAGAGAACAACCCACACACATGCTAACTACAAGAGGCCCACCTCAGAACAAAAGACCTACACAGACTGAAAGTGAAGGTTTGGAAAAAAATATTCCAAGCAAATAGATAGAAAAAAAAGCAAGGGTAGCAATACTCATATCAGACAAAACAGACTTTGAAACAAAGGCCATAAAAAGAGACATAGAAGGACACTTCAAAATACTCAAGAGAAGAATCCATCAAGAAGACATAAACATGTATAAACATTAATGAACCCAACATAGGAACACCCAATGTATAAGAAAAATCATGGAGGACTTCAAGAAAGATATAGACAGAAACAGACTTCTACTATGGTATTTTAACACCCTACTGTCAAAAGTGGATAGATCTTCCAAACAGATATCAACAAGGATATTGTGGTATTTAACAATGTCTTAGATCAAATGGACTTGACTGAATACACACACACACACACACACACACACACACACACACACACATATATATATATATATATATATATATATATATAACCATGCATCCCAAAGAATAAAAATACACATTCTTTTCAAAGGCACATGGTACATTTTCAGCAATAGATAACTTGATAAGAAACAAAACCTCAACAAATTCAAGAAAGTTGAAATCATATCAAGCATTTTCTCAGACCACAAGGGCCTGAAACTAGCAACCAACCTTAAGGAAAAAACTCAAAAGCACTCAAATTCATGGAGATTGAAAAGCATGCCATTAAACAATGAATGGGTTAATAATGAGATCAAGGAGGAAATCAAAAAGTTTCTGGTAACAAATGAAAATGAAACCACAACATTACAAAACTTATGGGACATAGCAAAGGGAGTACTGAGAGGGAAGTTCATAGTGGCACAGGTCTACCTAAAAAAGATAGAAATATTTCAAATAAACAATTTGATCCTACATCTACAAGAACTGGAGCAACAATAACAAACAAAGCCTAGAGCAAGTACAAATTATGAAATAACCAAGATCAGAGCAGAATTAAATGACATAGAGACTAAAAGAACAATTCAGAGTCAGTAAATCCAAGAGTTGGTTCTTTGAAAAGTTAAATAAAATAGACAAGTGTGTAACCAGACTCATCAAGGGAAAAAGAGAGAGAGTTCCAAATAAATAAAATCAGAAATTTAAGGGAAGAGGTTACAACTGATACCACAGAACTATAAAGGATTGTAAGAAATTACTATGAACCACTATACGCCAATACATTTGAAAACCTAGGTGAAGTGGACAAATTTCTAGAAAAATATAATCATCTAAAATTGAATGAAGAAGAAGAAAGCCTGAACAGACTGACAACAGCTAGTGAATCAAAGCAGTAATAAAAAAAATTACTGGCACACAAAAGCCCTAGGTCAGATGGTTTCACAAGACAATTTTACAAAACACTTGGGAACTTCCTTTGTGTTTTACAAAACACGAAGGAAGAACTAATCCCTATACTTCTCAGACTATTCCAAAAAACCAGAAGAGATAAGACTCTCAAACTCTTTAATGAATCCAGAATCATAATGTCCCAAAACCAGATAAAGATACAACAAAGAAAGAAAACTTCAGGCCAATATCGCTGATGAACATAGATGCTAAAATCCTCAACAAAATATTGGCAACCCAAATTGAATGATACATTAAAAAGGTCATAAAGCACAATCAAGTGGGATTCAACCCAGAGATGCAAAGATTGTACAATATTTGCCAATCAATAAATGTAATACATAACATAAACAAAAGGGAAGATAAAAATCACATGATCATATCAATAGATAGAGAAAATGCATTTTATAAGGCATAGCGTATATTTATGATAAAAACACTCAGCACGGTGGGAGTAGAGTGAGCATCCCTCAATGTAATAAAGGCCATATATGAGAAATCATCAGCCAACATCATACTCACCAGGAGAAGTGTAAAAGATTTACCTCTGAGATACAGAACAAGACAAGAGTGGCCACTTTCACCACTTCTATTAAACATAGAAGCCCTAGCCACAGTGATCAGACAAGAAAAAGAAGTAAAAGAACATCCAAATTGGAAGGAGAAAGCAAAACTGTCATTGTTTAGAGGATGTGATAGTGTACACAGAAAATCCTATATACTCCATCAAAAAACAACTCGACCTAATAGTGAATTTGGCAAAATAATGGGATACACTGTCAATGTTCAGATATTGAAATCATTTTTGTACACCAACAATTAAACAGAAACAGAAACCATAAAAAAATTCCATTTGCTATAGCAAAAAGAAAAATTAAGTACCTAGGAATAAACCTAACCAAGGAGGTAAAAGACCTCTACTCAGAAAACTATAGAACACTGGAGAAAGAAATCAAGGGGAGCACAAGGGTAGCCAAAGAGAGTGGACTGGATTGCACATTTGTGAACAATGATGACTAGTCAGTGGGTGTTGCAGTCCACCGGCCCGCGGTGGACCGCAAACGTTGTAGATTGCTCGCAAGAGACGAGAGAAACATACACACGGACTACCGAGTCCTGTGGAGGAATAGTGATGGCATGGCTACCCTCTCAAGGGGAGGGTGACTCCGAGTCACCTGGCCACTCTCTCAAAGGAGAGCGCCCCGAGCCGCCGCCTCAATAGGCTTTTATTAGGTAGTATTGGGTAGGTAAACAGATACAGAATGTGGATTCATTGTCTAGCAGAAAAGATCAAACAGGTAGATAATTTACATAGGGTTCAAAAGTCTCACGCTGGGTTTTGGGGCTGGTATCACCTAACAGGTACAGGATTAGTCTGGTTTCCTGCCAGAGTGTACACATCAAGAGCATCCTAGCAAGCAGGTCTCACAGGATTTTACATATCTTATGCCTCAGGTCCAATTTACCCCAGGTGTCCGCCGACTCTAGTCTGAGCCTCACCGCCCCTGCTATTTCCGCAGGCCCTGAGTCGGGCAGAGGAGACAAAGGCAGCCAGGAGACTTGGATTTCTCACATCCAGAACTAGGACTCAGGCTATTTGCAAAGCCGAGGGTGCAGGGGTGATATCGATCACTCCCTCACTTCCACAGCCCCTTGAGCCTCTTCCCTGAAGGCTTATTCCCACATGATCGTGTCTGTCTTAGGTCCATTCTTTCCAGAGAATGGTTGCCCGTCCTTGACTCTCTGACCAAGCTGAAGGGAATAGCAGAGCAGGCAGTGCCCATGTTCAGGGAAATAAGTTTTGTCTCCTTAGGCCTCCCAGGTCTGGGAGATTTCTCACTCAGCCTTAGCCACGGGGGGTTACAGCTCCTGAAACCAGGCAGGGTGGACACCACAAGTGGGCATGGTAGATCCCATTGAGTGAGCATATGTACTGTGTGGTCATCACATTCAAAATGATGGAGCAAGTAGAGCAACAAATCTGCAAAATCTGCACATTTTGCACTAAGCTTGAACATTCCTCTGCTGAAAGTATTTGGATAATTCAGAAGTCTGAAGCTATGGGTAACTGGTGATTGGAAGCTTTATCATGACAACATGCCTGCTCATGCATCACATCTCATGCAGAGTTTTTTGAAAAACATCAAATCACCCAGGTCACTCAGCCAATCCCCACAGCCCAGATTGGGCACACTATGACTTCTGCCTTTTCCCAAAACTAAAATCACCTTTGAAAAGGATGGGATTTCAGATAATCAATGAAATTCAGCTAAACACAATGGGGCAGCTGATGCCGATTGGGAAAACGGTGTGAGGTCCAAAGGTGCCTACTTTGATGGGAACTGAGTTGTTATTGTCCTATGTACAATGTTTTTTCTATCTTGTATCCTCTTCAATGAATGTCTCTATTTTTCTTAGTATATGGCTGGATACTTTTTGGACAGACCTCATATTTCATGTCAGATGAGTTACACAATATCACAAGGTATTGACTTTTTGAAAAATATAAATGTTAGCAAAGCTTGAATAATTGCAAAGAGATGGACAAATAGAAGAGACAAATTTGTTTATTAAAAAATTTTTCTTGGAAACCTACTGCATGTCAATCCTTTATATAGACACTTGGGATGCAGCTGTGAACAACATAGGCCCTGCTTTTATGGGTATGTGAAGAAGGTAAATAGAAAGTTGTATTCCAGGGACAGTGAGTAGATGTTTTTTCTCAGAACAATACTATCCAATATGGTAGCAATGAGTTACATATGGTTACTTAATTTTAAATCCATTAAAATAACAGATAAAATAACAAAAGAATTTGGTTCTTCAGCCATACCAGCCACATTGCAAGTACTCAGTGGCCATATATGGCCAATGGTTACCATACAAGATGGAGAGATATAAAACATTTGCATTATCACAGAAAGCTCTGTTTGACTACAATGTTAAGGTTGAAAACAGTCTTGAAGATGAATAAACTGGTGTTAGTGGATAGACTGGATTTGAGGGAGATGCTTGACTTAGGGAGAGGTCTTCACAGGGACAGTGTCTATAGGAATGTAGAAGAATCTTTCAGGGGGTAGGATAGGCAGTACCACATATTAGAACAGCAGTCAGTGGTGGCTCAGAGGTTCTAGCCTAAGAGACCAGAGAATAAAGTTACCTTGAACAGGCTTTGAGGAGATAAAAGAAAGAATCATTTTAGAGGTCATGATAAGAACAATTTTAGACTAGGTTTAAAACAAGAAAGCAAATATAAATGTCTAACAGCCAGTAGACAACAAAAGATTGAAGAGAGCAGGCATAATTGTCTCCTTATGAATTATTCAGCCAAAGTGTAAGATAGGATTGCTCATGTCATTATTGGCCTAACTTGCTTGATTTTCCAGCTCAATTGGTATTAAACATGTAGGAGTTGGAGTTTGAAAACAAAAATGAGCCACAGTTTTCAAACGTAAAAATAGAGTTAAATTAACTTATTTTTAGTTATTTTTAAAATTAAGTGTGGTCATAAGTACCTTGCATAGTCCTTGACACTGAGCGGGCAAACTTTATATGGTAGTGCTCTTTCTTTAGTGTGGGTACAGACAACACCATATCTCTAATATACCTAATATTAGAATACCTAATATTTCAGCTGTATTGTGAAACAATGTTTTTTTTTTGGAGATGTGGTGAGCCTGAGTGACACTTTGCTCTTGTTTCTGATGGAGTGGCAGCAGCTTCTCACCAACCATGGTGGGAGCAGTGGCAGAGAGAGCTCTGTGCTGGGGTCAATTTTCCAATGGTATGGCCCGGCCCATGTGCTTATGAGAAGGTTGAACTTCCTAAGTGATTCTTAAGTACCTTGGTGATTCCTAAGATCCCTTCTGATTTAATTTCTCTGATCCCAGAACTCAGGCCCAGGCAGGATCTCACATTTACTTTCAGAATGTCAGCTACCAGATGGGCTTTCTTTGGATCTGAGACTGAGAAGGCAGATATAATTATGCAAATTGAAAGGCTTCCAATGAAAACAAGAGAAATCATATTCATCTAGATACAGTATCCAGTAGACATTCAGTAATGATAGAACCAATGCAGAATATGATTGAATATTTGACTTTGTGAATCCATGGAGGTATTTCTGCATGGAATTCCTAGTGTGGATACTGAAGAATTCTTTTGAAAGCAGAATATTCAGAGCCTTTGATGCCACAATTGACTAAATTGATCTTTTTGGTCCCTTAATAATTGTCAGATATAGAACAATTGTGGCAGTAAACACAGAATAAAGGACCACAGAAGCAACTATAGCCTGGGATAACACTCCACTGCCCCCAGAATCTGGACTGTTTTATCCTAAATACTAGGAATCCAAATTATGCTTGGGGTTGTGGTGAGAAAATAAGTACATTTTGATGAAAATTCAATTAGACAAATAATTGGGCACTTATTACTCACAAAGCACTTTGCTTGATGATTTTAAGGAGACAAGGATGAATCAAATAGGCTCTGTGCTCTGGAGAAATTCATGATATATAGGGGTGGGTATGGGTGAGGTAGGATCAGAAAAAACAACAAAGTGATGGGATGGATGTGAATGAACATTACCTGGAGGGAATATGCAGTACCAAAGAAGCCTGAAGTGGACCTATTGGGAAGATTCTGAATGATGCATTCACTGACACCTTCATTCCAGCCCATCCTCCAATAAGCTTTGTACCCACCCCCCAAAATTGAAAATATTAGGTAAATGGTGACTTTCCTTAATGAGACAGCTGTATTTTTGTGCTTCATACTTAGCCAAATTCTATTTAATTAACCTACTTAGAATTGTTGATTGAGGTTAATCAGAGCCTAGGACTGATGTTAATTGCATTGTAAACTGCTAATATTATAGGCAACACATTTTGAATTTGGTTTAAAAAACTGAGGTAGAGGTCTATTTTTCTTAGCCTGCTCCCTTTTTGTCTTATATTTCCCTCTCTTTAGGTAAAAAGGCAATTCTCCATCCCTAATTATAGTTTATTTCATTTTTATTGTGGGTGCTTGGTGATGGGCTATTGCAGGAGCTGGTTTGATTTAGTTGGTAATTCCTCAAGTATTAGGCAGTCTCTTTCAATTCCTCTTTCCCTGTCCTTTATGCCCCACCCAACATGTACACACATGTGTACACATATGCACACATAAAGCACACACATGGCCAAACATGCACACATATTAAATGGTCCATTCCTACTTCTACTCTGCTTACTTTCATGTATTTTCTCAGGCAGTCACATGCTGTTTATCCCTGGAAGGAATAAAGGAATGCCTACTGGCAATTTGATAGGACAGTCAATGGACTAGCAGTTAGTAAGTGAACTTTTGATAAAATGTGTGTGTCTGTGAAGGTGTTTGTGGTGGTGGTGTGTAAGGAAGTCAGAAAGGAAGACGAATAAATACAGCAAAAAGTAAAAAAGGAAAGGGAATATTTTTCAGAGCCAGAATATGTGAGGGGCATGCTGTTTCTTCTGTTTTATTTCAGGTATAAAATTTCAAATTCAGAAGGACATTTTCCTGTTCCATTCACGTGGCCAGCTTTTCTCACAACACTTTCTTTTCAAATTACATGTGCTCTTTTAGACATAAATTCAGTTCAGCTAAAGCTGTCACTTTAAAGACTATCTCTCCTCATATGTATAAGTAGACACATCCACATTTATAAAATTCTGTGCATATTATTACAAAATATTTAAGTAAACATGCAGTTCGAGCCTCAGAGCTTTCTGCAATGACTGCTTTGGGGGCATTTTGAGATGCTTTCTCTAAGATTTGTGTTCATCCAGTTGCTGTCCCCACTTCCCTTTGTCTTGGTATGTGATGGTTCTGTGCCCCAAGCTCTCACTTCTGTTCCTTAGAAAATGTCAGATAGGTCAGATTCCAGACCCCACTAACCTCTTGATGTGAACACATTTGACAGATCATCAATAACAAATCTTCATCTCTTTTATTTCTCTTATGATGTGTATTCGACATCAAGAATATTGTAGTTGTGATTTTAGAAACTAGATCTCAAGAAAAGGACAACACGAACTTTCATTAACTGGGAAATGAGACATGTCTTTGTGTATGTGTATTTTGGTGTTTTTGTATGTGTGTAGAAGTTCTTTTTTAATACAACCTGATAGGTCTGGAGATAAATATGTGGAATGCAAAACCATCACCACAATCTAAGCCATAAATTATCACTTCTAAAAGTTTCCTTTCACCTTCTCCATTTATTATTTTTTTATTATTTTGTTGTAAGAACATACATAACATATTCCCCCTTAGTAAATTTTGAAGACTACAGTACAATATTTTTAACTTTAGGATATGCTGTACAGTAGATCTTTAGGACATGCTGTACAGTAGATCTTTAGGACTTGTTAATCTTACATAAATGAAAGCTTGTGCCCTTAGACTAATGTCCCTCCATTTCCCCCTACCCCTAGCTCCTTGTTAGGACCATTCTACTCTATACTTATATAAGATTGATTATTTTAGATTCTGTAAGGAGTGGTATCATGTAGCATTTATCTTTCTGTGTCTGGCTTATTCCACTTAACATAATGTCCTCTAGGTTCATTCATGTGCTGCAAATGGCAGGATTTCCTTCTGTGTCAAAGGTAAATATTATTCTGTTATGCATATATACTACATTTTGTTTATCTCTTCATCTATAAGGGGAGATTTATGAAGCCTCTATGTCTTGGCTATATTGAATATCTAATATCAAAATCTTTGGAAAAGAAATCAAATGTTAGCATCTTATCTTCCGATTTTATTAAACATCTCAGTCTTCTTCAATGGCCCCTTTGCTTTGTGTGTGAATTTTCTTTTTTCATTAAATTTTTGAAAGATTTTACTTATTTATTTTTAGAGAGAAGGAGGGAGAAAGAGGAGAGAAACATCTATGTGTGGTTGCATCCCATGCACTCCCCAGTGGAGACCTAGACTACAACCCACGCAGGTTCTCTGATTGGAAATTGAACCAGTGTCCCTTTAGTTCACAGGCTGACACTCATTCCACTGAGCCACACCAGCCAGGGCTGTGTATTTTCTTAATGAAAATTTATTTTGATTTTCTATTAATTTTACATTGGTGTGTAGACTACATTTGGCCAAGGTTACACATTTTAAAACTCTGAATGAGGTGAGAAATCCAGTATGAATATTCTCATTTACTTTCTCAAACAATTTTTATAATATATGCTAAATTAAAGGATAATCATGTTTAAAAATTCATTTCTTCCACAGTTAGAGAGCTCTTACCTTATGTCTATTAAAATGAAGATGTGTATAGCAATAGCGTCAGTTTTAAAATATTTTAATACTATACTGCTTACTAATCATGCCAATTCTTCTTTTTTCCTTTCTTTTAATTGTTCAAATAACAATTTTCATTTGACCACACTCCCCCAAATGACCCATCCATGCCCCCCACCCTTGAAGCCACCCCCTTTGGCTTTGTCTATGTGTCCTTCATACATGTTCCTTGATGGCACCCACCCAATTACACCCTATTATCCCTCTCCCTTCTGTTCTCTGCTTATTGTCAGATTGTTCGTTAATTCAATGTCTCTGCTTGTATTTTGCTTGCTTGTTTGTTTTGTTGATTAAATTCCACTTATAGGTGAAATCACGTGGTGTTTCTCCTTCACTGCTTGGCTTGTTTCACTTAGCATAATGCTCTCCAGTTCCATCCATGCTGTCCCAAAAGGCAGGAGCTCTTTCTTCCTCTCTGCTGTGTAGAATTCCATTGTATGTACTATAAATTTTGATTCACTCATTTACTGATGGGCACTTAGGTTGCTTCCAGCACTTGGCTATTCTAAATTGTGCTTCTATGAACATTTGGGTGCATATGTTCTTTTGGATTGGTGTTTCAGGGTTCTTAGGGTATAATCCCAGTAGTGGAATTGCTGGGTAAAAACCATTTTTAGTTTTTTGAGGAAATTTCATATTGCTTTCCACAGTGGCTGCACCAGTGGAAATTCCCACCAGTGGGCTGCATTCCCACCAATAGTGCACTACGATTCCCTTTTCTCCATATCCTCTCCAACACTTGTTTGTTGATTTGTTTATTATGGCCATTCTCAATGGTGTGAGTTGGTATCTCATTGTGGTTTTAATGTGCATCTCTCTGATGCCTAGTGATGCTAAGCATCTTTTCATATGTCTCTGGGCCCTCTGTATGTCCTCTTTGGAGAAGTGTCTGTTCAAGTCTTTTGCCCATTTTTTAATTGGGTTTTTTGTCTTCATGGAGTGGAGTTGTGTAAGTTCTTTATGTATTTTGGAGATCAGACCTTTGTCCGAGGTATCATTGGCAAGTGATAGCTGGCATGGGAACACAGTATGTTTTCCCATACTGTTGGTTCTCTTTTCATTTTAATGCTGTTTTCTATAGCCATGCAGAAGCTTTTTAAGTTGATGAGGTCCCATTTGTTTATTCTTTCCTTTATGTCCCTTGCTTTAGGGGTCATATCAGTGAAGATGTTGCTATGTGGAATGTCTGAGATTTTCCTGCCAATGTTTTCCTCTAGGACTTTTATGGTGTCATGACTTATATTTAAGTCTTTTATTCACCTTGAATTTCTTCTTGTGTATGGTGTAAGTTGGTGCTTGAGTTTCATTTTTTTTCCATGTAGCTGTCCAGTTCTCCCAACACCACTTGTTGTAGGAGCTATTTTTATTTCATTTTATACTTCTTTCCCCTTTGTCAAATATTAATTAACCATAGAGACTTGGTTTTGCTTCTGGGGTCTCTGTTCTGTTCCATTATTCTATGTGACTATTCTTTTTTTTAAATATATTTTATTGATTATGCTATTACAGTTGTCCTATTATCCCCCCTTCATTCCCCTCCACCCTGAACACACTTTCTCACCCACATTCCCCCCCTTTACTTCAGTCCATGTGTCATAACTTCTTCGCTTCTACATTTCCCATACTATTCTTGCCCTCCCCCTGTCTATTTTCTATCTACCTTCATTGCTACTTATTCTTCGTATATTCCCCCACTCTCCTCCTCCCACTCCCCTGTTGCTAACCCTCCATGTGTTCTCCATTTCTGTGGTTCTGTGCCTTTTCTAGTCGTTTGCTTAGTTTCTTCTTGTTTTTGTTTCAGGTGTGGTTGTTAATAATTGTGAGTTTGCTGTCATTTTACTACACCTGTTTTTTATCTTCTTTTTCTTAGATAAGTCCCTTTAACAATTCATACAATAATGGCTTGGTGATGATGAACTCCTTGAACTTGACCTTATCTGCGAAGCACTTGATCTGCCCTTCCATTCTAAATGAAAGCTTTGCTGGGTAGAGCAATCTGGGATGTAGGTCCTTG
>JAPYXV010002850.1:0-12776 GCA_028533065.1 Trachops cirrhosus
TCTGGGCAGAGTGAGCCCCACGGCGGACACGATTCCGCTCTGTCCTGACCCAGCGTGGGCTGCCGAGTCCCCACTACCACGGACAGTCGGCAACCTGGGCACGTGGCCCGTGCGGTCACCCAGGTGCCTGTACTCAGAAGCGCCTGAGCTAGGTGAGTGCCCTGCTGCCCCGTCTTGAATCCTGAATAACTTCTGAACGAGGGCCCTGTGTTTCCATTTTGTGCTGGGCCCTGAGAACCCCGGGCCAGCCCTTGGTGTTTCGTCCTTGTTTGCATTCCAGCCCGGGAGCCTTTCCGCAAACAAAATACAAGGAGGGGCATAAACAGAGCAAACCTCTCCCTCTCCCTCAGCGTGGGCCCTGGGGGCCCCTGTAGCCATCCCAGGCTGGGGTGGCCTGAGTGTGCACCCCCAGTCCCTCTCCTGGCCCCAGGGTCTGGAACTCCCACCCCACCACTGTTCTAGAGCCGCCTGCGCGAAGGTGCGTGTCACCAGGAGTGGGCGCGTGCTGACCCTATCAGAGAGGCAGGGGGCCTCCAGAGCCTCCAGAACCCCACAGGCACTCCTACGGAGATGCGGCCCTGGCGTGGACGCAGGCCTTTAAGACAGGCAGAGTGACAGGCCACCTTCCCTCCCGTCCACCCCTGGCCCAGCCCGGAGGTGTCTGAGCTGCTGCCACTCTCGCTCCCCTTTGGTCAGGCCCTCGTGAGCCCCGTCCTCTGTAAGGAGTCGCATGAAGCCTCACCAGTCAGTGCTCTCCAGAGGGAAGGAGGTTGTCGGGTCCCACAGGGGAGGACAGAGGTCACCTTGGGGCGGGGCGAAGGGCACAGAAAGGAGCTACTTGGCTGTGGGTGATGGAGTTCCTGTTTTTGTATGAGGCCCGGCAGGTACAGAATGCGAGGGGCCCTGGTGGGGGGCACTGAGGAGTTCTGCCTGCCCTGCGCTTCTGCCCAGGCCTACCCCGTGCACACGGAGATAGATCCTCAGCCTCTGCACACACCACGACTTCACAACGTGGCCGGCCGCCACACCACGTCCTGCCCCAGCCTGGCTGAGCAGTAACCCACAAGTGCGGAAGCCCCACTCTGGTGGGCTCAGTGTAAGGCCGCCGGGCTGCGGCGGTAAGCCCTGGAAACCCGAGCTAATGCTGAGGATCCAGCTGCCTGCCCGCTAGCGCCGCACAGATGGCCCCGGCCATCTGCACCCTGGGGAGGGGCGCAGCAGAGCACCTGCGAGTAGGTTTGCACACACGCATGACCACACACACTCTCACCTGTACCCTCATGCACCTCTGCATTCACACACACACCTGAACTCAGACACATCTGCACTCACACATACATGTACCCTCATGTACCTGGGCACACACTTGGGTATGCATATACACAAAGGTGCATTTACATACCTGTGCACACACTTGATCACACACACATACACCTGCACACACTCACACTTGCACTCACACATTCGCACATAATCTGCACGGCCATGCACCACACACCAGCAGCCATGAGCCCCTGGGCACACACATCCTGCCCATCCACCACTGAACGTGTGCAAAAAGGTACACACACTCTGTGAACACTTCCACACCCATAGCACAACGGCCCACACCAGTTCCGCTCTACCCCACGTATGCACACATGTGCACACACAGGGGCGGGCCCGCCGCTCCCACTGGGCATTTTGTGGCTGCATGACACGACACACACAGCTCCAGGGCTGCCTGAGCCTCTGGGAAGCCTGGTGGTCCCAACCGCAGGGACTCAGAGCTCATCTGCCCCACCCCCTCCTCAGGCAGAAGCCCAAAGAGGGAGGAGGCCAGTCTCACGTCCACACCATCAGGGCTCTAGCTGGGTCTTCTGGTGACACGTTGGTGTGAGGCCAGCCTGCTGTGTGACCTGCTCCTCTCTGGGCCTCAGAAGAAATCCTCTCAGAGGCCCCTCTTCATAATCAGTGCTGAGGGGAACCTCCTAAAAAGGGCAAGATCAGAGGCAGGTGGGGTCAGCTGGAGAGATGCTGGGGGGCTGGGCCCCAGAACCTGGAGGTGGGAGAGTCTGACACCCTGCAACGGCAGGGACCCCGCTGGGAGCAGAGTGTAGGCAGGGAACCCGAGGGAATTAGAGAAGGCAGAGCAAGGGGCCTAACCGCCATGCTGTCAGCCTCCCAGCAGGGAGGCTCTCTGAGGAGGTGTTGGCGGAGGCCTCCTGGTATGATTGAGGGTAATTCCTCAAGCTACCAGCTTCCTGGAATGTGAGGCAGCACCCCCCGCTGGCTTCGTGGCCCCCCTGGCACTGCAGGCGAGGGGCCTCTGCCTGCACCTGCCCTCAGCAGGGAGGGCCCCCCCAGCCTGACACCGCAGGCCTGGTGGGAGCTGGAGACTGGCTCTCAGCACAAGCTGGGCCTGGTGGCTGCTGTGGCTCGGGAGCCAGGCCTGGTCTCTGACCGCAGGGCACGCACTGCCAGCCCCCAGGTCTGCTACCTGGAACTGCAGCTCACAGGCCACCACTGGAAAACAGGCCAGGGCTTCCCTCGGTGGGTCCTGGGCATTCGGCCTGGAAGGCACAGCTCCTGCCCTCGAGGAGCAGTTG
Organism: Trachops cirrhosus; assembly: GCA_028533065.1. Lineage (NCBI taxonomy): Eukaryota > Metazoa > Chordata > Mammalia > Chiroptera > Phyllostomidae > Trachops > Trachops cirrhosus. The sequence goes on from JAPYXV010002850.1 coordinate 2,589, forward strand.
GAGAAGAGGTGGGCACCTACCAAAAAGCCCCAAGGCGAGGAAGGTGCCCCAGAGCTGCAGGGGGCTCCCAAGTTAGACAAAGTGGGGGCTTGTCCAGCTATGCCACCTAGTGGCTGTGTGGTCTTAGAAAAGTCACTTTGCCTCTCTGTGCTTCCATGTCTCATCTATAAATGGGGCAGTGATACGTACCCTCACCTGCTAACCAGGTGAAGCATCTGGCATATGCCGAGCGCCCTCTGTCCTGGCTTTGACGTCAGCCTCGCTGACAGCCAAGCCTTCCTTGGAGCTCACACCCAGGCTCACGGCTTCAAATGCCATCCACGGGCTGACGACTCCCCCTGTTAGGTCTCCAGCCTGGCCCTCACCCCTCAGCTCCAGACCCATCTGTCAACTGCTGTCAACTCCTCACTCGACAGCTGCACTTGGACATCTAAGGGGCATCCCAAACTTAGCATACCCAAAGGACCCCCTAGTGTCCACCCGACACTGGCTCCTCTGTCATCTTCCCCACCTTAGAGCACAATGCTCCTTCCCTCGCATCCTCACACCAAAAGCCACGGACTCATCCTTGACTCTCTTCTGCATCTCTCACCCCCAGGCAACCCACCAGAACCCCCAGGCACATCCAGACCCCGCCCCCCAGCAGCCTGCTGCACTGCCTCTGTCAGGGTGACTCAGTAACCTCTGCACTGGCACCCTGCTCCCGGCTCGCCTCCCTGGGCCCCACCCAGCAGCCAGAGGGACCCTTGAAAATCTACATCTCGCTCCCTCACAGCTCACAACCCCACAGTGGCTCCTCCGCACTCACAGTAAAAGCCAACAGCCTTCCCACAGCCACTGGGGCTTACGCCGCCCACCCTGTCTCGGGCCTCATCCCCACCACCCTGCTCAGTCCCAGACCCACACAGCAAGTCATCTGCTTCCACACCCATCGCACCGTGCGACTGTGAAAACACCGATAAGCGTTCAGGGGAAGGAGCACGGCCCCAATCCACTGAGGAAGAAACAGGCAGAGAGGCCAGCTGGCTTGCCCAGGATCCCACAGTTAGACACAGAGCACAGACCAGGAGCTGGGGTCTGGGGTCCCCACCACCCTCCGTGTCTCTGACCTCTACTTCACAGACAGGTAATTCTTCAAGATAGCCCCCAGAACCCAGGCAGAGCTGTGCTGCAACGTGGGCAGAGTCCACGGGGCCCTCGGCATGTGTCCAGGACGGCCTAAGAGCCAGCAGGACGCGCCGGGGGACGGGCCCTCCCGGGCTTCGGGCAGGTTGGGGCAGGGGGGGAGTGCCTGATACACGTCCCACCTCAGGAACCCACGGGGGTCCTGTGAGGGCGGGAACGGGGCTGGCAGAGGAGGAAGAAGAGAGGAATGGATAGATAGGAAGGTGGGGCTGAGGAGACAGAAAAGTAATGGAAAGTCTAAAAAAGAATGAAGAATAAAAGAAGGTACAGCCTCCCAGCCTCACAGAGAAGAGAACAAGAAGAGAGAAAAGATGAAAGGAGGGGAGGAGAAAGCAAAGGGTGGGACAGGCAGGGGTGCAGAGACGGGGGAAGAAGAGGGGGCTAGAAAGAAGGAGGGGAGGGAGGAGGAAGGAGAGAGTAGGGAAGAGAAGAGACAGAGAGAAAAGGGAGAGGAGGCAGGAAGGGAGAAGAGAAAACCCAGAACCTGGAGAAAAAACTCACAAGGGAGCGAGAACGAGGCATGAAAAAGGCAGTCCCAGAGCAGGGTGGGAGCCAGCCAGCACCACCCCCAGGCTGCGCCCTGCTCTCTGCCCTCACTCCCCACCACCCCTCAGCCCCCACACCTACCTTGTCTGCCGACTGCGAGGTGCCAAAGAAGATAGGGATGAAGGCAAGCCAGACAATGCAGGTGGTGTACATGGTGAAGCCGATGGGCTTGGCCTCGTTGAAGGTCTCGGGCACGCCGCGTGTCTTGATGGCGTACACCGTGCACGTGACCATGAGTAGCATGCTGTAGCCCAGCAGGCAGATGAGCGACAGGTCCGAGATGTCACACTTGAGCACGCCCCTGGCGAAGCGGGGGTCAAGCGTCCGCTGGTCCTGGAAGTCCACCACTGAGTGGGAGGGGTCCACCACAAACCACACACAGATGCCCAGCAGCTGCAGCGAGATGAGGCTGAAGGTGATGGCCAGCTGCGAGGCGGGGCTGATGAAGCGCGGGGCGCTGACCGACCGCTTGCCCTGCTCAAAGATGCGGTAGATGCGGTTGGTCTTGGTGAGCAGGGCTGCGTAGCTGACGCTCATGCCCAGCCCCAGGAAGATGCGGCGCAAAGAGCAGGTCCCCAGGTCGGGCTCCGCGATCATGAGGAAGGTGGTGGCATAGCACAGGAAGATGCCCGCCAGCAGCACGTAGCTCAGCTCGCGGCCGGAGGCCTTGACGATCGGTGTGTCGTTGTAGCGCACAAAGGTGACCACCACGAAGAGCGTGGCCGCGATGCCCACCACAGCCAGGAAGAGGGGCAGCACAGCCCAGGGTGAGTCCCACTCGAGCTTGATGATGGGGATGGGCCGGCAGCCAGTGCGGTTCTCCGTGGGCCGCATGTCGTAGGGACAGGTCTTACAGGTGTAGCGGTCCACCTGGTACTGGTAGCCCGTGCAGGGCTCGCAGTGCCAGCAGCAGGGCATGCCCTTCACCGTCTTCTTCCGCTCCCCCGGCTGGCAGGGCAGGCTGCAGATGGAGCGGGGCAACGGCTGCCCACTGCCCGGCCACAGCATCCGCTCTATCTGGCAACGACAGCACAGAGGAGCCGGCCTCGGGAGATGCCCCAGTGCCCTGGGCCACCCCGCCGTAGCCCCGCCTGAGTAGGCTGGCTAAGAGCCGGCTGTCTGGGCCCCCAGACCTGCCGAACCAACAGCTGGGTTTAAACAAGCTCCCCTCATGATTCAGATACGCTGACCAGTGGCGGATCCTGATGGAGTCCAAAACTCTCAAGGGCTGTGTGGGGGGACTGAGCTCAGACAGCAGCAGTGACAGCCTGGACTCACCCAGCAGAGCAGAGACCGCTCAGGAGTGCTGACCCCCTTAACGCCTTGCTGCTCGGCAGTGGGCCCAGACCGGCGGCAGCAGCAGCATCGCCCCGGAGCTCGTTGGAAAAGCAGAATTCTGGCCCGCCCCAGACCTACTGACTCAGACTCTGAGCTTCAACAAGACCCCCAGGTGGTTGGGACGCACCCTGGAGTGGAGAAGCTCTCCCTATGGCTTGGCCCACGGGGCCTCCTCCGGGCAGACCAGGGAGCTGGGGTCAGCAGAGAAGAAGCAAAGGTTTACTCAGCGGACACTCACCGAGTGCCCAGGGGTTAGTGTTTCTTTACATCGTGCTCTAAACTAGCACTGGTCACCATCCCGTGTCTCTGAACACAAGTCACCGTGAGCAAGGGAGCCACAGGAGCGTGGGCACGTGCTACTCTCACTACAGAATCCCGGACAGTAAGCGAGCAAGAGGAGCTCCAGACACTCGGCGAGGGAGCTGACCACACCTGGGAGCCGTTTTCAAAACATCTGTTCTACGTGAAGACACTCTAATGGAGAGTGGGTGGCTGGGGAGCAGTGGGCCTGCCCGCCTGGGGCCACGCTGGTGCGGGGTGCTCACTCCTGGAGAAGGAATAAACAGGGGCTCCAGGCAGACGAGAGGGTTTCAGAGCTGAGACACAAGGTGCAGTGGGCGGGTGGGGCGGGGAATCCAAGGATGGCCTCCCAGCAGATAGAAGAAAACCATGAGGAAGAAGGCATGACAGGGTCGTGTGGTCCCGTTAGCCAAAGAGCACAGCAACGACCAGCGCCATCACCTCACTGGACGAGCTCCAGCTGCAGACCACAGTGTGCTGCTAGCTGGCTGTGCGCCCCGAGCAAACCTTCCACCTCTCTGAGCCTCTGTTTTCCACCTGACCCGATGATAGACGGGAAGCCCCTTTGCCCTGGTTACGTAGGGTGGTTTCCACTTGGAAGTCATAAAGGAAAACCTTTGATTTTGCCAGAAGTCAGCCCAAGGGCAGGGTCTGTGTGTCTGCTTCCCTGCTGCACCTCCAGCCTCCAGGCAGGGCTGAGGCAGCAGGGCCAGTGAATCTCTGTGGAATCTACGGGAGAAGCATCGGCCATGAGAGGCCGCCTCAGACCCGGGAGGACGACAACGGGCAGCCAGGGGAGGCCTCTTCCTTTGCCCTCTGAGCCGCACCTGCTCTATGGCCCCCACGGCACAGCCCAAAGTGGGCATTCAAGGAAACAGTGTGGTGGTCCAGGCCCTCCTCACCTCCTCCCATACCCCATACTCCATGCTGGTTGAGGGGCCTTCAGGGGAGGAGGCCACTGCAACCCCCACACCCACACCCTGCCTTTGCTTACCTACCACACCTGTAGCATGGGGCAATAACAGTACCTGCCTGCCCCACAAGCTGCCGTCCTCACAGTGAGGTCACGTGCTCAGAACAGGAGCTGTGCACCGAGGGTGCTCTGCAAGGACCAGCTGCTGCTGCTACTAGAACTGAGTCGCTGGTCCCCACTGCACTTAGCTGGGACAGGACTCCCTGTGGGGTGACTTCCCATGTCGCCAAGTGCTCCCACCTGCCCTGCTCTGTCTGTCTCTGCCCAGCAACCCAAGGAGCATCACCACAGCAATGGGCTCTGTCCCGCCCCCCACCCCATGCTGTGAGGTCTTCGAACATCCCTCAGGCTGGCTTTCCTGAGATGTCACCTCTGACTTCAGAGACTGTCAGGCTCACTGAGGTCACGGGCAGAAAGAGCTCTGAAGAGCTCCAGGGGCTCGTCACCAGAGACATTAGGACCAGAGGGGCGGTGGGACACAATGCGCTCTCCAAGGATGCGAACAAGCGTGGCCAAGGCCGGGTGTAGACCTGGGCCCGGGAGCCTCCCTGGTCCATCCAGGTGTCACGCTGTGCATGCCAGAGCCTGGCTCCCCCTTCACCTTGCGAGGTAGGAACCAAGTCCATAGGCATTTCCTTGTGGAACAAACCACAGGTCCTTTCTCTCTAAAGACACTGCTCTATTTCACAGCTGGGGACCCTGAGGGCCAGAGAGGCCAAGCCACCCTGTCCCTGGAGCAGCTGTGAGCTGGGGAAGTGTGGCCAGAGGGACCCAGGAGAAGTGCCCCCACCCCCGTATCGCCAAGGAAAACCACGGCCTCCCCGTGCTGTGTGGCAGTGCTGGAGGACCGACTCTCACACACCCACCCTTTGACTGCACCTCTGCCTTAAACATCGTCCTCTGTCCAAACGCAGCCCCCCCACCTGCCCCGCCATCCTGCCTCGCACTACGCAGCCTCCGAGTCATTTCACCCCAGCAGGAAACGTCTGCCCAGGGCTTTGCCCCCCAAATGGGCGGCAGGCAGAAAGGCCCCAGCCAAGGGAAAGGGCAGGGGCAGACACACAGCAGAAGTCCAGCTGCCCTGTCCTTCCCTCTCAGGGTGCTGGCCTCAGGGCCCTGTGAGGTCTAGGAGGGACATGGAACAAAACCCCGACTTGGCAGCGGCAATCCCAGAGATCGGCATGAGAGGGGAGCTACTCAGAAACCAATCCCCTTGGCCCCCTCCTGAGGGTTGGGACAGGGGTAAATGACTCTCCCTCCCTGCTCTGAGCCTCCCCCTCCCCCCACCCCCACCTGCCAGGCGCTTACTCTAAGGTGCAGGTGGTCAGTCCAGGAGCCGATCACCTTGTACTCAGCAGAGCCGTTGCGCAGCTGGTACTGGTAGATGTCGTAGCGCCCAGGTGCATCTCCGTTCTCGTTGAAGGTCACGGGGTTCCCTGCAATGCCTGTTGGAGGCCGTGGGCATCACACACTCAGTTTCTCTGCTGAAGCTTTACCCAAAGGCTGGGGGGATTATGAGCCCAGGGCCGAGATGCCTCTGGGGAGGCCCCTGCATGGGCATCTGGGCGGGTTTCACCCCTTGGAAACACCTGAAGAGATCCCCCCAACCCCACCCCATGGAGCCCAGGGCCCTTCCCCAGCTGCATGGCACAGGACCCCAGGATTGGGTGGTGCCCCACACGGTGCCCCCACCTGAGAAGTTGACACTGCGGATGTACTTGAGCAGCTGGGAGCCGTCCACGGGGTCCATGCGCGGGCAGAGCCCCACACGGCCCGGACACAGGTCCCGGTGCATAGCATGCAGCGCGTGGCCCATGGCGTACACAGCGTCAATCACGAACTGCACCTTTCCCTCCTGCTCATACGCTGAGTCCTGCCCGATGCGCTCACGGTCTGCAACCGAACACCCAGAGTGAGCGCCCGCGATGCCCACCATCCTCGCAGACAGCGCAGCGGGCAGCAGAGCAGGCACAGCGCCCGAGTGGGCCAGCTCTCCTGGGTCCTGGCCCTCAGCTCGCTTGCCCCCAGAGATGGTCTGGTGGAGGTGCTGGGGGCCCCAAAGGGTGAAGGGGAGGGCCCGCTGCTCTCACCTCTGTGCCCCGCACCCCGTGCCCAGAGGCCCCGGAACAGCCAGGACAGATGCCCTTGTCACTGTCACCCGGTGGCTGCGGTGCCTGCCTTTTCACCCCCGCCTGGCCCAGAATAATCATGGGAGCAGCAGGCCCAGCACAGGCTGGGAAATCACCAGGACAAGAGCTCTGTCTGCCACTGAGGGCAGTGGTGCCCCCACACCGCTCACCCCGGGCAGCCGCTGCAGCCAGAGCACACTGCCCTCACCACAGTGTACAGGTGGGGAAATGAGGCCCCGAGGGGCTGAGAGACTACCGCAGTCCCTCAGGTTTCAGGGCCCAGGCTTCCTGATGTTCTCCCTCAATGGCCTCTAGTTGCCCCAGACACCCGAAGTCACCACTGTCCCTACCCACTCCTCCCCCAAGTCAATGACCTCCATTAGCCAGGGTGAGTAAACTTTGCAAAATGGGGAACACACCCCTACCCCTTTCTCACTGCAAACCGCTGTGCTGCCTCAGGGCTCTAGCCTTCCCTCTGCACCCCTGGGGCTCTGGGCACACCCAACTGCTCTGCTCCGCCCTGTGACAGCTTCTGGGCTGCCCGAGGCCTTGGGGTCCTCTCAGTAAAAGAGGATTGTAATCCTGCACCACAGAGGGGCTGTGAGGTGAGATACAGAAAACACTTGGCACAGAGTAGGTGACCAAGCTACACCATACTTACACTTACTGTGCTAAGCAGTCACTACGAGGGATTTCTGAGGGAGGGGACAGGCAGGATGGCTTCCTGGAGGAGGGGGCGCTTCCCTACTAGGCCGGTAATGGTGGTGAAGAGTAAGGACTGCTCGCTGCTACCTACACCTCCTCCACGCCCAGCACCACTCAAAGGTCTTTGTGCTTATTAACTCATTGAATTCTCAAAACAATCCTGAGGCAAGGAACTACCCCCACTACTTAGACAAAGAAACTGAGGCACAGAAGAGCTCGGGACGTTCCAGGACCACGCAGGGCTGCATCTGAATCCATGTGCTCTGGCTCCAAGCCTGTGCCCCACACTGCGCCTGAGGGGCTGTGGGAGCCAGATTTGGGGGAGGGGCAGGAAAGTAAGGAGGGGAGGAGAAGAGGGGGCAGGGACTCAGAGGCGAGGACATGGGGGCAAGGGGATGGCAGGGGGTAAACAGCACACAGAAGCCCAGTTTCCCTCCTGAGGCCACAGCCCCTGCACACAGCATGGCCGCAGCCTCCTCCCACAAGGCCAGGAAATCAACCCTCATAAGACACCCCCACCCCAGGCCACCGTGCTGGAGGGCCAGTGCCACGCCTTGCCAAGGTAACTCCCCAGCGGGCAGTGGGGTGAGCAGCTGCGTCCGTGCCCACCCAGCCCTGTGAGCCACTGGCCTGAGCCTCCAGCACCTGTTGGGGCGGCCAGGTTGGGCCAAGCAGCACCAGGCCCTGATCCCCCAGGAACTCCTGAGGTCACTGTGTCCACCCCCCTTTAATACCTCAGAGACAGACACGGGGTGCAGGGAACACACTGCTGTCCCCCTGGTCTGCTCCACCATCTAATCCCCTCACACCTGGAGGATCTGCCCCCCCCAGGAAGTAGGATAACCCGGCTGCAGCATGTCACCCCTCAGCTGGCCAGGTCCCCGGCCCACTCTCAGCCTCGCTCAGGACAACACTCACCAATGGCTGAGTGGACGCTAGAAACCCTGGAATCCCAGTGCTAGGGACACAGGACTGTAGGGACCATCTCCTCCAATTCTGACATCTTACAGACAAGAACACTGAAGCCCAGAGAGGGAAGACCCAGGTCACACAGCCAGCCTCTTGGTGACAGGATGAGCGGGCCCAGCTCCCGCCCCTTCCCTCCCTCCATCCCGGACTGCACTCAACCTTAGGCCCCAGGAGTCCCCAGCTCACCTCCTGGTTCCTGCGTTTTCACCCAGTGACACTGAGCCCTGCCTGCCCAGGGCTCCACGGCACGTCGCACATCCCTGCCTTGGCCACCGAGACCCTGTGACCAAGGGCTGAACTGCCTCCAGTTCCCCCAACCTCGAGTCAGAGTCCAGAGTCATCACGCAGATTGGACAGTTTGGGCCGGACGTCCAGTTGACTCTGGGAGCCACTGCCAGTCCAGACAGAGCTCACCGCTCACGGTGTGGCCTCAGGGCTGGAGGTGGGGGCTCCGAGGCTGCCCCCCCGGCTGTCAGCGGTCAGCTAGGCCCTGCATGAGCGACCGGCTACCACTGCGCCGTGTGTGCACAGGGCTGTCTGGGCTGGAACCCCAGCTCCGCCTGCGCCTCTAGCTGTGTGACCTTGAACCTCCCACCCCATCTCATAGGGACAGGACCGGGGCCCTGTGAGAGCTAATGGGCTAACATTCACGGCAGGTCACAGAGAGAGGCCAGGTGCTTGCCAAGTGCCACAGAAGTTTGTTAAACACCAGGGTGCAAAGACGCGTTCAGCCCCACCCCACCTCAGAGCTCTGTGCCCGCAGAGCTTTGCTAACGGGAAAAGCTATTTCTAGGCCAAGGCACAGAGACAGGATGAATGTGAAAAGCAAATTTTCCAGCTCCACCAGCCTGCCCTCTGTCTCAGGCCGCTGATCACAAGGTTCTAAAAGCTGGGAGAAATGCAAGGCACGATCCTGTCCTCAAAGGGCGACAGTGGGGGCTGGGACAGGGTGGCCTGGAAAGCCCCCTCCCTGGAGCCCACACTCGCTCCCCCAGCCCCCAGGACCTGACCTCTGCAGCCTGGAGGGGGTAAAATCAGCTCTCCTGCAGTTCCCATCACCCCTCAGTTCAACCGGATGAGACTGAATTATTAACCAGGACGGAGGGGGAGGAGCTGCGGCCACTGCGGAAGGGAGGCAGCTCTCTCCCAAGGCCAAGGACACACCCGGCCGATGGCCCTGGCTGCACCTCCCCGGCTGAGCTGCCCTCAGCCTCTGCTCTCTCTGTCTCCCCAGGGGTCCCCCTCCTCAGTGGTTCCAATGAAGCATCCATTCCTGGGCCACTCGGGCTCTGGACCAAGTGCTCTCGCTGGGGGTCACAAAGCCACCTGTGTGGACAATGCAGTGAGGACGACCTCACAGGAGGACCCCACACCAGGAAGCCTGCCTCTGCCTGGGAGCCTCCTGTGAGAAGGTCTGGGGGTCCTGTGGGCCCTCCAAATCTCCACCCCAAGCTGTCACGGTGCCAGCCGTGGACTTCTAGAAACTCCTAACACACTTCCTCGTCCTTGGCTTGTCTCAAGTCTAGCCCCAGTTACAGATGAGAAAACAGGTGCAGTGCAGAGGCCTGCAAAGAACCTTTACCTCCCACAGAGCACCAGGCCTTGAGAGTGCTCTCTGCAGGCGCATGCACGCACTCACACACACACACACCCCCTCAGACCCTGAGGGCCTTTCCCCCAGGCCCCACAGGAAGCACGACAAAGCTGTGCGCTGGCACGTGCTGCAGGGTGCAGGAGTCACAAACACCAGTTGAACAAGGACAAGATGCTCCGTCCAGAAGCTGTGCCTACCATCATGTGGCTCTCCACACAGCCCCGGCTCCTCGGCACACGGCCCTGCACACGGCCCAGCACACAGCCCACCAGCACGGCTGGCGCCCAGGGAGCCTTCACACCCCTGCCACTTTCTCTTCCCTGTGGCTCTGGGGGGCAGGCTGGACTGGCCCCCCAGTGGAGGAGGTAACTGAGGTTCACAGGTGGTCGAGTGACAGACCCAGAGTCTCATAGGAATCCTGACACCTAGTAGGTGTTCGTACATGCCTG
>JAPYXV010002851.1:0-12775 GCA_028533065.1 Trachops cirrhosus
AATGAAAACGGGACACGTGATCTGCACTGTTCTCAGCACGCTTCCCGAGGAACCCTCTCCGCGGAGACACACACGGGTCTGCACGGCATTCCCAAGGCTGCCCGGCCCCATGTGTGCCTGGGGGTTTTGCTCAGGCCCCAGCTGCTGGGCGCGGAGGCTGCGGCCCCTCCACACCACCGTGAATGACCGCTGTGCGGGCCTCCTCGTGCCCTTGCCGCCACACGCCTGGGGAGTGGCTGGGTCAGCCCCAACAGCGTCCCAGTGTCTGCACCGTCCCCGCAGCAGGGACGGCCATGCCAATGCCTGGCGAGGACACCCCAGCCCCCGAGGGCTCGCTCAGCGGCCATTGTCCCCTCCCCGATCTCCACAGAAAGAACCCGACTTACATAAATCACGCGGCTGGGAGACCCTGAGGTGCTGGACGCAGGCACGGATATGATGCTCTCCGAGGACGTGCGGGTCTCCTGGGAACGGAGGGGACAGGGGGAGGCTGAAAACCCAGCACGATGATGCAAAGGCCCTTCCGGCAGCCACGGTGACAGTCACACGGCAACAGAAAGGCTGGCAGGTTGGAAGAATTCTTAAAATGCACAGGCAGGCTCGAGTGGACCACTGGGAAGCTCATCAGACAGACACGGCGGCGACACGAGCCACGGGCACAGAGGGACACTGCCAGGGCCCAGACCTGCTCTGCTTTCCGGAGGACCAGAGCGAGCGATGGGCTTTCAAAGGGCCCTGAGCGCCAGTGGCAAAGGCCGTGTCGGGTGCAGAAGCGTGCTGCTCAGAGATGCCACTTCCCACCTGGACTACGGGACCTGGGGCAGCTCATCCCGCCCGCCCGGGCTCTGCTCTCAGACTTGGGGACGGTCTCGTGACCCTAAAGACCAGTCTCCAGCCTGACTCCTCGCCCCCCGACACCCTGCCCTGTGCCCATCTAGGTACCAGCAGTGCTGACAGTGACGCCGCTTTTGGTCCCGCACCCCAGTGAGTCTCAGAAACAGCCTCCCGGGGTCGCCACTGGCCACTGTCACCAAGGAGCCCTTGGTCTGGCCCGGGGCCTCTCTGTGGCTGTCACACGCGGAGCCTGCCCCTCGAGTGCCCACTGCCGTTTGGAACCACTCCTGCTCACCCGCCTCCCTGACCGCATCTCCTGCCTTCCCCGAGCTGGCGGCTGCCCCCACCTGTCCCCGCTGCTCCCCACGTCTGCGTGGACGCTGTCCTTCTCCAGCTCCCACCCCCATCACCGCACCTGAGTCCATCCCCACCTGCAGGGCCAGGCCTGGCAGCTCCGCCCACTGGGCCCTGCCCCACCTGTCTGGTCCGCCCCCACCAAGCTTTCCCACTGGCCCATCTAAATGGGGCCCATCTTCACCAAGGGGCTCCCAGCCGAGAACCTGACCCCCTCCCTACTCTGCCCTGTTACCTCCCCTCCCGTCTCCTAAGCAGGCCCCTCCCCGCCCCCGCTATTCCGTCCCGCCCCCATCAGGGGCTCACACCCGCTGCAGCACCAGTGACCTGGGCGGGGCCACGTTATGGGCTGAGTTGTGCCCCCCCAAGCTCATAGGTGGAAGTCCCAACCCCCAGGGTGTCCCCGAGGACCCGGAACACGGCTGCTCTGTGATTGAACCGGGGCCTTTCGGGCGGGCCCTGAACCAACAGGACCACAGCAGTCCTTCCAAGAAGAGACTGGGACACAGACACACACAGAGGGACAACCCAGTGAGGACTCGGGGGAAGACGGCCACCACAGCGCCAGGGAGAGAGGCCTCGGGAGGAGCCGGCCTGCCCACGCCGTGGCCCTGGGCCTCAGCCTCCAGGAGCGGGAGGGGATGCATTTCTGCTGTGTCGGCCCCAGGACACGGACCCAGGCCGGGGAGCCACCCCCGCCCCCGCCCGACACGCAGCATGGCGGCAGCGAGCACGGGACAACACCGAGACCGGGCGTCAGGCCCACAAACCTGGAAGGCACAGGGGGCGGCGCCGGGGCGCACCTGCTTCTGCATCTAGAAGGAGAGAGGGAGAGGGCGTGACGCACCCTGCCGGGCTCCGCGTGGGCTCCCTCGGCAGCCTGGCCTGCCCGCTTCCCTGCTCTGGGACGCAGCTCGGCGCCGCCACCGCCTCCTGGAGGCCTGCCCTGCTTTCCCGGGCCCCTTGAGCCGGCTCTGCACGCTGGACAGAGCGCAGGCTCGGGTCTGCCTGTCCCCTCGGAACACAGGCTTCCGAGGGCCAGCAGGGGCCGCGGTCTGTTCGGGGAGCTCAGCCCGAACCCACAGTGTAGTCCCCAGGCCTCGGCGGCCCAGGCCAGACTGCGTCACGCTCTGTCTGTAAAGAAGACGGTGCCCTCCAAGGCAGGTCACACGAGGCCTGCTTTCTCCCCGTCCCTGTGGCCAGGTGGCCTATATTCCTGGCCACAAATGAAATATGCACACACCTTACACATTTGAAAACACCCTTTGCTTCTCAGCTTCCTGCTCTAGGAAATGGAAGACCACCCTCGCCCCGCAGCCCCCTCCCTCGCTTTCCTCTCCAGTCAGCCGCGCCCACGACGGGACGCCCCTCCACTTGCGCTGGTGTTTGGGGAGAAAGTCCCCTGAGCACAGCGGGGACGCTGTGCTGTGCCCCGCGCCCCCGGAGTCTCTCTGGCACGGGCTAGGTGGGCACCGCCGCGACCAGGGCACTGGGGCAGTGCCGGCAGCCACCAGGGTCTGTTTGCTGCAGCAGGCTTAGGGTGGTCTCGGGCCAGCAGCCGCCCTGTGCGGTGGGGACCGGAGCAGAGCCCCTCCCCGGTCACTGGGCCCCTCCCCGGTCACTGGGCCCCTCCCCGGCCACTGAGCCCCTCCCCGGTCACTGGGCCCCTCCCAGGCCACTGAGCCCCTCCCCGGTCACTGAGCCCAGCCGGCAAGGGGGCTGAGTGGAGACTATTCCCTCGGGGCTGGGGGGCTGGGTCCTGTCTCTCTCTCTGCCCCGCCTCCAGTTCGCCCAGGGCAGCCTCACCGTTGAACCCGATGCCAGCCACATTCCCAGGCCTCGGGTGCGCCCGTAGCGTCGGGAGGGGCCGGGCAGCTCCCCAACCCCCGCCCCTCAGCCTGGCCCCCGGGGAGCACCGTCTGCAAAGGGATTGGGGTGCCCGGTTCTCATGGGGTTACCCACAGTCTCGTCAACACCCACTCCTCTCCATGTCTCATCTGAGGGGCAGAGGCTCAGAGAGGGCTGGTGACTGGCCTGAGGTCGCACAGCCGGGCAGAGGCACAGTTGGACTCCAATGGCAGGAAAGGTGTTTGCTCCCGGGGCCCCGGGGTCTGGCACCGAGAGGCACGCCCCCAGGACGGGCAGGTTAGTTCTCCCACAAGCCACCAGGTCACGGTGGGGCCACCTCGACCCAGGGCCGGTGTCAGAGAGTTAGCGAGGCCGCGGCACCTCTGCGGCGCGTCCAGGGGCTGGTGGCCCTCTGGTGCTGACCCCGCTGGGCTGACTGGATCCGGCTGGTTCACGGCTCTCTTCCTGCCAGCCAGTCCACAGCGGCCGCCCCGCCAGCCAGCCAGCCGGGGAACTGTCTCCAAGGCATCCGAGTGCCCAGGGAGGACCATGCGGGCCTGCCCCACCCCCCCGGCGGGCCTGGGCCCGGGCCCGGAGATTGCTCTCACTTCCCGGGCAAGACAGAAGAGGCTCTGAGGGGCTGGGGTGGGGCTGGGACGTGGGGAGGGTGAAACGAGGGACAAGCAGGGACAGGCAGGGCGCGGAGGGGCCTGGACCCCGTCCCAGGCCTGGAGGGGTAGGCGCTGGGCGGGCAGCTGCTCTCAGGCCGCTGGCGTCCGCCCCAAACGTTCCCGAGGCATCTTCAAGAACAGCCCAGGAAGCCGCCGAGGCTGTGCAGCCCTGGGCCACGGCCCCTCCCTGCTTCGCTGCCCCACCAGCGCTCAGACGGCCCGCCTGGCCTGCCTCCCACGGGCCGGCCGCCCTGCTCCTCTCGCGCCGGCCTCTGGGCGGAGAGCAGGGGCTGGCCAGTGCCGGCCACCCTGGCCTGTCCCCCAGGGGGCCTGCCATGGTCCTCGGGCCCCCCTTGCCCCCTGGCCGTCTGACCTGCACCCATGCCCACGCCTGCGTGGGGACCGGGGGCCCCTCAGCATGCTGGCCCCCGTGTGAGGACGGAGGGGCCCCCACCCAAAGGTCGGGCCGGGTGGTCACTGCAGGGTGGGGGCTGCGGCTCCGGTCCATGTCTGAGGCCCGGCGCACAGGGGCAGTTCGCAGGGTGAATCGGCCGTGGGGGAGGATGAAGGGCAGTCGCAGTGCGGCGCTACTTACTGCCCCCCTGGCCGTGTGCGTGACAAACTGTGACAGGCAGTTCTGCACGCGCAGGAGGCACAGCAACGTCCCCAACGATTCCCACGCCCTAACTCCCCACCTGCACCTGCGGCCATGTGTGGCCACGGGGACGGAGGAGCCTGAGCGGAGGTTGTCCTGGGTTCTCGGGGGGCCCCACGGGACCGCCGGGGTGGTGGTCTGGGCGGCCCAGGAGGACAGGAGTGGACTCTCCCGGGAGCCCCCCACCGGGTCACACCTCAGGCCCCAGGTCTGCAAGGTAACCGTTGGCGGTTCCCACGCCTCCGCGTGAGCGGGGAATTCATTTCCGGGCCACAGGAAACCAGCAGGTCACCAGCTTCCTCCCACGGCCTCCGCGTCCCTGGAGTCGGGAGGACGGTGATCCTGCGGCACTGTCTCCTTTTCTTGCCTTTTCCCAGGTCCCGCGCTACGCTTGGGGACACGCGTAGTACTGTGCTGCGAGGGTCCCCTGGAGGCGGGGCCCGGGGCCGGCCTGGGGGCGGTGGCAGCAGGTGGGAGGGGGAGGCGGGTGGGCTGCTCTTGTCCCAAGTCCCAGTGTCTGTAATTCTAGTGACGGTTCTGGGAGCTGGGCCAAAATGCTGGAGATCATTTGGGGACCTGCTGACTTCGAAGTTGTCCCCAAGCGACACAGCCTTTAGGAGCCACTGAACAGAGGAAGCGGTCAGAGGCCAGGGCAGGGAGCCCGGACGCCCCTCGCCCACCCTGCCCCGCCGCTCAGAGCTACCGGCTCACACCTGAACCCCACGCCCCCAGGCCCCCGTGCCCCCGGCCCCACGGCCTGCAGAAGCCGGTCAGTGTCATCTGAACACTCTAGGACAGCGAAGAACGTGGCTGAAAAAACTAGCGACTTCCACTCACCTTGTTTTTGTCTTCGGTTCTGGATGCTTGTCGACACGCCGGGTGCCAGATGGAGGAACCTGGGGACAGATTCCCGAGGGGGAAGCGGTTAGTGCCCTGCCAGGACGCAGGGGCCTTGGGGGTCCGGGGCGGGCCCAGTGGCTCGCACGTGGACGCCCACTCGTCCCGCACCTCCGAGAGCCCCTGGGCGCCCTCTGCCTGCAGGCGGCGCTGGGTCGGGACAAGCAGGTCACAGGCCCTGCCCAAGGGGACCCACAGACCGGTTGGGGGATAAGACATTAATCGGCTCCCGCAGAATCCAGGCCCTGCACGGGCTCCACAGAAGGCGGGAGGCCGAGGGCAGCCAGATGAGGTTTCTCAGAGGATGGGCAGCTGGGGGGCTTCAAGTTCAGAGGCAGAGGGCAGAGAAGGGGCTGCCGTGTGACCTGCCCCGGCTCCTCCCTGTCGGGGGGCTGCTGCTGGGGTGGGGACCGGCCTCGGGGATGAGGGCTTTGTGCTCTCGGCTGGGAGGCGGGAAGGGGAAGCCTCGGGTGTGGGGTGAGGAGCGGGGCTCTGTCCTTTTCTGATCCAAAGCCACCCTGCCCAAGGGGCCAGGTTTCTCCCACCTGCCGACCGGGCGGGGAACAGCCCCTCCTGCTCGGTCTGCGGGGGGCCTCGTACGGTTCAGTGGGTGGGCCATGGCACACCCACGTTTCACCGTCCCACCCTTTCAGGCCCCTGCCCCCCACCCCTGGTCCCGGAGCTCTGCCCATGCATCCTCTGCCTGCGGCCGTGGCTGCCAGCGCTGGGTCCACTGGGCCTGGGTGCACGGCTGTGGCTGCGTGGCTGCCGTGGCTGGGTTCATGGCCCACCAGTGCCATACCCACTGTGGACGTGGGGGCTGTGTCCATCCCACTCTTGGATCCCCAAAGAAGCCACATGGGGCCTGGCACATAGTAGGGGCTTAAAAGTGTGCCCGTGATGGCAAGCTCATGTCCCCACGCCGCTGTCCCCCCACCACTGTGCTTGGTGTCGGGAGGGCCTGGCAGCACCATTCACAGTGGGGGCAGGTGCCTCAGGCTGGGGTGCCCCCCTCCCCCCGCCAAACATCCCAGCTCCGCGGGGGCGCAAGGAGCTTCTTTCACGGGCTCTGCAGCGGAGACGCAAGGAACAAAAGGGGACAGTGGGGACGGGGCCATCACGCTGACATCACCCCGAGAGGTTCGGCCTCAGAAAGGGAGGCCTGTCTGGCACACAGCCCCCGAGACAACGCTGCGTGACGCCGTTAAACAGCCGCCTGCTGGGGACCGTGTGGCCCCCGCCGGCCTGGCCCCGCTGCCCCGGTCACTGGGACAGAGACAGCATTGAGAAGGGGCGGCGGGTCCCTCCCTCAGCCATCCCCCCCGGGCCCCGCCCCACACGCAGGCCATCCCCCGGCCCCCGGGCTCTGCCTCCCACCGTCACCCCGTCCCGCCTCCGCCCGCTGCACCCCCATGCTGCTCAGGAGAGCCTGCTCGGGCCCACCCCCCGGGCCCCCGCTTTAACTGGCCGGAGAACCGCCCCGCCCCACCCGTTCGCGCCCAGCCCGGGGAACGGGCCCAGGGGGCGAGCGGAGGCTGCCTTCTTACCTTGCAGATACATCTCCTCGCCTTCGGCGAACGTCCGGCCACAGCGGGCACACAGCGCGCACGAGGGGTGGTAGTGCTTCTCCCCCGCCTGCGGGGACAGAGCGTGGGGGTCCGCTGGGGGTGTGCGGGGGCGCCGGGGGGCCCTGTGTGGCAGGGGGCCCTGGGGCCCGGGCCTGGCAGTGCCCCAGGGTGCTGTGTGGGAAAGCTGGGTCCCCCCATGGGGGGCCGGGGCTGGGAGGGCCAGCCCCCCCATGAGGCAGGGGGGTGGGCGGCAGGAGGTGGGGACAAAGCTGAATTCTTTCCCAGATGGAGGGACTGGAGAGGTGCAGTGAAAAACGGTTAGCAATTTTCTTACGTATCTTTCTATTGCTCTATTTTCTCAATTAGCATTTATTACTTTTGTAATTCTTAAAACCCATTAAATTAGATAAAAATATGAATGCTGAAATAACCTAAACTAATTGCATCTGCTGGTTTGGCTTAGTTCTGCACGATGCCAAAGAAACCCCCAGTCACCCCAAAATACTGGGCTACGTTATAGAGACCATTTCCGAGCCCCAGAGACAGGTGGGGGAGGGGCGCCACGGCCTGTTTCTAATGGGGGGGCAGTCCCCACGGCTCACGCTCCCCTGAAACGGGCGGCGGCCCAATCACCGCTTCCTGACCCGCGAGGACCAGGGTCACTTTCCCGAATGAGGAAGCCACGGGGTAAAAGTGCCGCACACGTGCCTCACTTTCCCTCCCCTCCCCTCCCCTCCCCTCCCCTCCCCTTCCCCACGGTGCCCTCGGTGCAGCCTTGGGGCCCGCGTGCTGGGGAGGTGAGTCCAGAACAGGTTTGGCGCAGAAGCCAGGCACTAAAGAGCAGGGTCCATCTTCCCACAGTTCAGAGCCCGGGAGAGGGATCTCAGTGGTTCCAGTCGGGGTGCTGGCCGCCCCCGGGGCCCGGGTGTCTCGGGGAAGGGGGCGCTGGGCGCGCTCTCTCCCGATCTGGTCACGGGGTGTCCGGCTTGTGGAACGTTATCAAGCCGCAGGCTCGCGATTCGCACACCCCTCAGTCGCACAAAATGGATCGATGACCCAGCGTAAGAGCTGGAAGCATCGAGCTCTCGGACGGACGCACGGGGCACTTCTCCCGACCCAGGGTTGGCGGCGGGTCTGGATCGGGCACCAGGACATGGCAGCAGACAAAGCAGGCGAACTGAACCCTATGAATTACGACCTTCTGTGCCACAAAGGACGCGATCGGGGAAGCGGAAAGACAGCCTACGGAACAGGAGGCAGTTTGTGCGGATTGTAGAGCCGGTAGGGGCTCAGTCTTCGGAGGACGTAAAGAATCCTCTCAGCCCAAGGACAGGAAGACACGGTCCAGCTGAAAAACGGGGCACAGGACTGAGGCGGACGTTGCCGCGGAGACGCCCACGGCCAAGAAGCACATCCAGGATGCTCGAACGTCAGTGCCGCTGAGGGGCTGACTGTCAGCCCCAGCCCCGAAGGGGGGCCACTTCACAACCACGAGGGCGGCGGCAACACCGAACCAAGCCCATCAGAGAAACACGTGTGGGCGGGACCGCGGAGAAACGGGGGCCCGGCTCGCTGGCGGGGACGCAGCCCAGCGCCGCGCCGTGGAAAGCGGTTTGTCGTGGGGGCCTCGGAAGCACAGAGCCGTGCGCCCCGTGACCCAGCGACCCCACTGGTGGGGAACAGAGCGAGAGGACCGAAGACACACACACAAAACGGCCACGCCAGCGTTCACGGCAGCACGACTCTCCATCGCCACGGAGTGGAATCCACCCAAGTGCCCGTCCGCGGGTGAGCAATGAAAGAGGCAGTCCGCCCGTGCAATGGAATATTACGCAGCCGTGAAAAGGAGCACAGGCCTGGCCCCTGGGGCCCCACAACGTCTCAGGGGGGCATTACTGTCCTTATGAGATGAGACACCGCGCCCATTCTCGGTCATGTGGGGACACACCGGGAACCGCAGGGGCCGGCATCGTGATTGTGGACGGCCAGCCTCCACAGAACCCTGAGGAAAGCCACACAGTCCAGTGTTTGTGACAGCAGACCAAGCCTACTAAGATGGGCCATAGAGTCAAAAATGAAGGTATCCTCGCTCCTTCTGTCAATCCCCACTGCCACTCCCGGCCCCTCTCACGGTGGCCACAGTGACCAGGGTGTCCCACGTTCCCAGACCACTGTGCCCACCAGTCCCTTCAGGGCCTGGCCCTCCCAGGGCCTGTCCACAAAAGACGCCAAGCATCCACGCTGGGGTGTTGCCAGGGCAGCCACCGGCCCCCAGCTGGAGCCCCAGAGGGCTCGGGCTTTAAAAGTACATTAATGCCCATGAGGTTTGCAGTGTGTGGTTTAAAAAAGCTCCTTGTGTCTTCTGGCAAGTGGCTGTCACCCTGCAGGAGACGGAGCACGGAAGGCGGGCGCGCAGGCCCCGGGGCACAGAGGGCGCTGTCCCCTGCAGGAGGAGTCAGAGGCGGGGCCGGTCCAGAAAGCCGCAGCCCCCCGCAGAGAGGACGGCAGCCCCTTCCCCAGGGGGCGGCAGGGCGCCCAGAGGGACCGCCCTTGGCTGTGGCGTGCCCCGGACACCCGAGACTCGTCCCCTTTCCTCCCTCCACCCCGAGGGCTGGCCGTGCCCCCTTTCTGAGCCCTCCTCTCGTGTGTTGTGTGTGTGGTGTGTCTCTGTGCACGCGTGTGTGTCTCTGCGTGACTTATAAACGCTGACAGGGTTCGCCTGGGGGACGGCATTCCTTATGGATGATTTTTTGGTTTATTCTATGATAAGCAAGTACTCCTCCTGAGTGTGGGCTTCAAATAAACCCATTAACTTTTTTAAAAAACAAAGAAGTTGAGGCCTTGGGACGTTGGCTTCGCCTGCGTCCTTGTTTGTTCGGAGCACGTGGTTTATTTCCTTCCCACGACAAAGGTCGCACCCGCCCGTGCCGGTCAGTGGACACCTGACCCAGGGCGGGAGGGGGCTGGGCGGTCCCCTCTCCCCCCAGTGCCCTCAGGGCAGCACGGGGCCCGGTCACCACCGTCTCCGTGGAGGCAGCCCCCAGCCCGGGCAGGGACACGGTGAGTGTTCAGGAAGGATCTGTAAGGAGAGCGGTGGACTGAGGAAGGGAGAGAGGAAGGGAAGAGGGAAGGAAGAAGGATGGAGGGAGGGAAGGAAAGGAAAAAGGAAGGAGGGAAGGAGAGAAGGAGGGAGGACGGATTTAGTGGTCCCACAGGTACCTGCCTTCTCGTTACCATGGGGACAGCCAGGCAGCAGGAGGCAGGAGGGGCTCGTCAGCAGCACCTCCTGAGCTGAGGAGGGCAGGGCCGAGCCAGGAGCAGCCACGCTCCCGCCGCCCCCTCCACCTGCGCAGGGGCGCCTCGCAGCCCGTAGCGCGGAGAGCAGCACCCACACGGATGTAGGCGTGTGGCCAGGTGCCGGCCGGGCCTGAGCCGGGACTCCCCCGCACTCAGCACCTCCTCCCCGTCACACACGGGCCCGGGTGGTCTGACCGCACTGCTGTCCCGGACGACGCACCAGCCGCCTCCGGCTCTCTCCACGGGACAGCTCCCCGTGCTCCCAGGCACAGCCCTCAGTCCCCCCCGCCCTGCACTCACGGGATCCCTAAGGCCCCTTCCTCCACCGGTGCCCGGCCTGGAGCCGGCTCATCACGACAGGTGCCGGGGCGTGCAGGACGCAGGACCCACGCAGCGCGGGAGGCCCCGTGTTTCAGAGAGACGGAGGGCGGGGACGGAGCGCCCACCCGCACCGACGCGCACCTCACAGCCGGCAGGCGGGGGGCGGGCGGGCGCTGCGGGCGCCCAGCAGTGGGACTCCACACTGCAGACCAGAGCAGTGTGGCCCTCAGGCCCCTGACGGCAGCGGGGACAGGGCCTGGGCAGCTGTCCTGCACCAGCTCCACTGGCAAAAGCTCTGGGCGACAAGCAGCATCTTAGGGGCAAAATAAGGGGGTTGCAGGGAGAGCAACAGGGGCCTGGGGTTCTCACACTTGGCTGATCTGTCCCTGCTCCCCGCTAGCCCACCCACCTGCAGCCCGGCGTGGAGCCTGTGGCCCCCCCACCAGCCCTTGGAAGTGACTGGCCAGGCTTCCTACCTGCACGGGGTCCTGGCACCAGAGCCCAGTCCGACGGGCCGGTCCCACGGCCCCCCTCCAGGGCCCTCCCCCGGGGACAGGCCGGCTGGAGGGGCAGTGTGAGCGTGAGGGATCTGGATCCTTCACCTCCTCTTCAGATCCTGCCGCCCCCCACCTGCTGCCCCCGGAGTCCCCGCCGGCCCAGCCGGGCGCCGGCACACTCTGGGCCGGGCTCCGGAGGAGCCGCTGTGGCGGCTGCTCCCCTTCTGCTGAGCCGGCTCGTCTCCACCCGCCCTCGGCTGCCGCCTCGCCTCGCGCCGAGGAGGGTCTCAGAGCTTCGCAGAGCCCGCCGACTCAGCCAGCCCAGCCCCCGGCAGAGGCAAAAACAAAGGCGTCGATCTTCCCCGGGAGGCGCCGCACCCTCCGCTGCGGACGGGCCGGGAGGAAAAGCCCAGAGCTGTTTTCCTCAGCTCCTCGCGATCAAGCCGGCCCCGGAGGCGCCCCATCCCAGGCGCCAGCCCCCAGCTCTGTGTTTGGCCCAGCGTTAAATATCAGGGTGCTACCTCTGCGGACGGGGCCACCTCACTCCCCGCCTTCCTGATCCACCAAGGGGAGGCCTGCTGACCGCCCCCGTGCCCCCATCAGTTCCCACGGGGCCAGCTCTGAGCTGGGGGCAGTTCGCAGGCCTCGGCCCTTGAGTCTCTGAGGACGTTACCGGAGCCTTCTACTGACGAGCGGGGCACCGGCTCGGGGCCACGGAGGCAGGGCAGGCAGCAGGGCTTGGTCAGGCCTGCCCCCTCTCTGGGTGCAGGGGCCACTGCCCGCGGCGGTCAGGAAGCGGGCCGGGCCGGCTCGGCCCACCTGAGCCCAGGAGGCGCCCCGCTTGGGCTGCCCGGTGGTACCACCACGTGGTGCGAAGCTGAGAGCTCAGACAGAAATGTGAACAGCGCCCCTGCACGGGGGGAGGCCCAGTGGGGGGGGCGGAGAACGGGCACCAGGGACCCGGGCAGCCCGGGTTCAAGTCCGGCCATCTGATTGGGCGTGGCCCATGGCCCCCTGGGGGCCCCCCCTGTGGGCGAAGTCCAGCCAGGTGCCAGGTGTGTGGCAGGAGGTGGCACCGCTGACTCTGAGAGGGGGTGCGGGGCGGAGGACCACAGACTGTGTGTGTGGGAAAGGGGGGCTGGTCTTCCCAGAATCTGGGGCTGCCCCGCTAGTCCGCGGGAGAGCAGAGCTGGGGGCTGAGCCGAGAGGCTGGTGGCACGGAGGCCGGAGGACAGCCGCTGTGTGGGGCCCTGGGCTCCGAAGGGAGGTGGGGGCTTCCTTTGAGGTTGTGGGGTTTTGTTTTTTTAATGGGAGTGACAGCTGTTTTAAAAGCCTTTGAGGGGTGGCCTGTGCCCACGGGAGGGGAGGAGATGGCAGGGACCCGAGCACAGGTGGGGGGTGTGGGGGAGGGGTGGGGACCTCAGCACTGGTGGGGGGTGTGGGGGAGGGGCAGGGACCCAGCACAGGTGGGGGTGTGGGGGAGGAGCAGGGGCATGAGCACAGGTCGGGCCGAGGGAAGGAGGGTGGCACCTTTTGCAGAAAGGGCAGGAGAGGGCAGGGCAGTGACGGGGAGCTCACAGAGCGTGAGCCCAGGACAGTCCTGAGTGACATCTGGCCCCTTCTCCCTGTGGGGGGAAGACAAGGTCCCCGTGGGGGAGGGGAGCCACCCGGGAGAGGGTGCAAGGTCTCCAGGAGAGAGTGGAAGGGCGTTCTGGGGAACAGGGAGAAACGGGGTTGGCGCTAGGGTGCGGTGGGGCAGGCGGGGCCCTGTCGGGGTCCTCCCAGTGCTGGGTGCTGGTGCAGGGCTGGGCAGGGGGGCCCCAGAGCTGGGTG
>JAPYXV010002852.1:0-12775 GCA_028533065.1 Trachops cirrhosus
AGCCTGCATTTTTTCATCTAATTTGTGACCAAAATCAACCAATTCTGTGAGTATCCTGATCACCAGTGCTTTGAACTGTGCATCTGATAGGTTGGCTATCTCTTGGTGGCTTAAAAGGATGGGTCCTGGGACTTTCAAATCTTCAACTGTTTGAGCCATCTTTTTGCTGGGGTTTTTTTTTTTTTTTTTGGCCTTGTCTGGCTCCTGTAGTGAGGGGTGGGGCCTTAGGAGTTCACCAGGGTGGGGCACCCCAGTAGCTGGGTTGTGAGGCTATATGTGGGGGTGGGGTCCAAGAAGAAACAATGGCGCTTGCTCTGCTCTCTGTAAGACCTCAGACCCTTCCGCCGCCTTCCACAAGCCAACTGGGCCCCTCTGGCACCAATTCTGGTGTGGGTGGGCCTGTGCCCCTCCGCGGGACCTTCCTTTTCAGTCAGTGCCCCAAAGCTCCACTTCCTGGTGCTGGGACCCTGAGCTGTGCACAGTGCCTTGCTTCACAATGGCTGCCTTGCTGGGCCTGCAGGTCGCCAACCCCCAGCCTGGCTCACCAGCCACCACCACTTGTGCGCTCAGGGTCTGCCTGCTGCCGGCTTGTGCGCCTAGAGTCTGCCTGCTGCGGACTTGCGCTCTGCCCCGGTTGCTCAGGTCTCTGCTCCAGTGTCCCTCGCCCAGCCCAACCCCGCACCTCCTACCAGTCTGGATGACCCGGTCTGTGTCCACCTTTAACTCCCTGGTTGTCGGACTTCTATGCACCCCAATTTTCTGTCAGTTCTGGTTGTTATTTTGCTTCCATATTGTTGTTGTCCTTATCTTGGTTGTGCGTGGGGGCACAGTGCATCCACCTACGCCTCCATCTTGGCCGGAAGTCCTCATGGTTTCCCACTTTAATTTCTGTGCAGCAACTCTGATTTTCTTGCTTCCAATCTGGCTTCCATTCCAGTCTGTATTCCCAATGGCTGCCAGAGTGATCTTTTCAAAATGTCTATCTAACAAAAACTCTTTCCCAGCTTTTTAAAAAAAAATTTATAAAGGCCAACTTCTCAGCATGGCCTGGCTTCCACCCACCTCCCCAGCATCATCTCCAGCCATGTTTGGTGTTATTTCCTGTTGAAGGGCCTTTGCATATGCTGCTGCTTCTGTTAGAACATCTGTTCCTCTGTTTTTGTCTAGTGAATACTTCCTTGTCCTTTACTTCTCAGCATAGGCTTTATTTAAGTCAGGCTCATTTCTTCCAGAGCTCTTACCTCATTTATAGTTATACATTGATCTGTGACTTTTTGATTGGTTTGTCACCCTTTTCCACTACACTGTAGCTCCAGGGGAGTAACAGCTGAATTGGTTTTTATCACCATTGCATCTCTAGTACACAGCAATAAATAAACTTAGCTCAATAAATAGTTCTCGAATGAATAAATGATCTCTAGTAACCATTAAATAAATATGGCTTCTCTTCCCACCACCTCTCTCACTTCTGCAGTTCCTATTCTTTTGGCCCTGTCCTTGCCCACATCTTTTCTGAAGCCAGGCAAGGTGAGGAAAGAAGGTAGAATACAGTCCACCCCTATTTTAATTTTTTTCTGGCACAAGGTTTGCTTGACATTGGAGTGATCCATGAATTCAGATTTTCCAGAGTCTTTCTGACCTTAAAATACTTAAATATAGATAGCTATCTATATAGCTAATTAGACTCTTTGCCAACAAGTACAGAGATTTACCTGCCCATGCTTTCTAGAGGTATGATGTGTATATGTGTCTAGGGTTGGACAACCCTTCTCTAACACAGAATTTCTCAAATTCTCTGAGATAATTGATACAATGCCTGGTATAGATCACTGCCTATTGTATTGAATAGTGTTCATTCTGATGTTCAGACCACTGTTGATCCTTCCCTCCCAGGGATCTTTCCCCTTCCTTCTCTTCTCCAAATCAGAGGATTAAAGACTCCTTAAGCCACATCTCCTGCCCTTGTTCCCGGTGCTTTTCAGCTCTGCTTTCAGAGTCAGTGGCCCTACCCATCTCTGACCGTGTGCAGAGGCCAAAGCATTATGTCCACAGGGCGTTAACAGGTTCTGATGGTAGGGCGAGATTCCCACTTGGTCTTAGGTACTGTGGAGAAGAATGCTTCTTCCTTTAGCATTTCTTCCTGAGGTGCTGCCCCAGGTTACTGCTTAGAGATGTCATGGTGGGAATAAGAGGTGGCAGAGCCTTGCTCCCTTGGGTCCAGAGGACTGACAAAGGGAACCATTTCTTGTGAGCCTTAAGGCAGGACACAACCCTTACCCGTCTCTCAGCTGTCAGAGTGCAGAGCAGGCCTCGGTAATGATCCCTCATAGATCCCATGCCTTTTATCAGGGTCTCTCTCTCAGATCCGGTCCTGTCCTGAGCACTCGTTGCAGGCCACATTCTGATCTTTTGATGACAGGGTCTTTCTGCTTTCAGAGAACTGTGTCATGCTTGCTGCTCCAGGTGGAACAGTGACAGCTTACTAAAGAGGTGGCTACAGGAGAGGCCAGGACCTACTCCTCCATACTCCTGTTGGTCACATGGTGTGGCTGACTCCTCTTCAGTTGGGGGACACACTTAGAGTAGTGGCCACAGCAGCCACTTTACAGGGTGACTTGTCTCTGCATCATGGGGCTCCAGCATGGGAGCTGCCATAGGGGAGGATCATTGTGACCTTGGGGTCCTGAGGTAGTTATGGAAGTAGGGATGGGAAAGGGGGAACAATTCTGGAAGCGCACCAGATTGTCAGTTGAAGAATTTGGCACCATCCTGTTCCTGAAGCTGGAAACCTTGGATTCGAGTTGGATTCCTTTCCACTCTTTCCCCTCATGTCCTAGTTCAATTACATCAAAGCATCCCTTGCATCTGTCCCTTCTTCTCCATTCCCACTGCTTCTGGCCTAGTTTAAGCCCTCTCAGTGGTTTTCCTGATACCAGGCTCATTTCTCTAATCTAGCTGTGCCACTCCTGCCAGAGTTCTCATCCTAAGAAGAGGCCACTGTGTGTCACTTTCTTTCAACAAAACTGGCAATGATGCCCCGCACCCCCCGCCCCTCCAGCCCCGAGTCCTGTACTGCAGGGCAGAGTCAAGGATCTTGAGCATGGACCAGACCCTGACCTGGCTTTTCACCCCAGCCCCTGCCCTGGGTGCTGGTGTCCAGCACTGAGAGCACCTGTCTGCACAGGATGTTCTCTCTGCTTAGAATAGTTCTTGTCTACTGTCAAACCTCTTGTTAGCCTTTGGTACCCAGCTCCTTGATAAAGCCTTTCTTCATCCTTTCAGTGGGAATGTGTTACTTCTCTCTCAGTACTCTCAGAGCAGAATGTGTTTTTCCCTTTTGCCTAGTACTACTATTGAGGTTGTGTATGCCACCTCCACCAGAGTGTAAGCTCCCTGAGGGCATTGTTATAGTAAATAGGGACATGCAAATAGGGCTAGGACATGCTGAGACACTGACCACACTAGGGCATATTGGTATATGGTGGAGGGGCTGTGTGCTGTTATGTATTTTGGTCACTAGGGTTTTGTAGCTGGGGGTCCAGGTCTCTATTTGTGGGATAGGAACTCAGTCTCTTGAGAGAGTTGGATTTTCAGATCTCCTGTGGTCCACCGAATGTTCTGCAAGCCTTTGGGACTTTGGGAGATGTGTCTCAGGGAACTTTCCCAGGCGCAGAGCTGTAAGACATGAGTGCTCCCTAGCATCTGGAAAATTCCCAGCAAAATTGATTTGCAGGGTCAGGTCCAACTTTTTCTCTTCTCAGCTGACTCACTGATTTTCTCTTTGGGTGGGGGTCTCTGGTATCTAGGCATTTGAGCCCAGGCCAATCATGGCTGGAAGACCTGTCCGCATAGGAGACCAGCTGGTTCTGGAGGAAGATTATGATGAGACCTACATCCCCAGTGAGCAAGGTAAGAGGCCTGGGGTGGATTGTCATAGTTCTTTGAGGGTAGGAATTATCTCTGATTTATTTTTGTTTCCTGATGAAAAGATGGTATATGTACAAGGTTGCTCAGTGTATTTGGGTTAGATAAGCGTTGGCAAACTGTAGCCCATGGGCCTAATCTGGCCTATTGCTTGTTTTTGTAAATAAAGTTTTATTTACAAAACAGCCATGCTTATTTGTTCACATATTAGCTATGGCTGTTTTCATGCTGCAAGGGCAATATTGAGTAGTTGTGACAGAAACCATATGACTGCCCCACAAAGCCTAAAATATTTACAGAAAAAGTGCACTGATCTTGGATTAGACCAATGATTCACTTTTTTTAGATTTTATTTATTATTTTTAGAGAAGGGGGAAGAGAGGGAGAGAAACATTGATGTGTGAGAGAATCATCGATTGGTTGCCTCTCGCACACGCCCCAACTGGCTACCTGGCCCACAACCCAGGCCTGTGCCCTGACCGGAAATCGAACCAGTGACTTTTTGGTTTGTGGGGTGATGCCTAGCCCACTGAGCCACACCAGTCAGGTCTAGGCCAATAGCTAGTTTTAAATGAAAATATAGTAGGGGATTTTATGAAATACAGTGTGTACTGAGGCCAGGGGAAACCCAATTTCTTAAGAACAAACTGCAGTGTTTTTTTTTTTTTAAAAACTGCAATAACATTAATAGCAATAATAACAACATTTATTCAGAACTACTCTGTGTCATTCTCTCTTGTAAGAACTCTATACATGTATTTCCATTTCAACCCTCATAGTAATTAAGTCATGAGTTAGGTACTTTTATTATCCTCATTTTACAGATGAGGGAACCAAGGCACGGAAAGGTTAAGTAACTTCCCTGCAGTCACACAGTTCTAAGTGATATAGCTAGGATCTATACCTAGGTATTCTTACTAGAGGGCCTGCACTTTGAAGCACTGTGACATTTTGGGGGGTGAAGATTCCTTTGAAATTCTCATGAGTTATGGACCTGGACACAGAAATTGTACTTGTGATTCAGATGGTTTGAGGACCTGTTGGTAGGGGGAAAGAACTCTTGCACCCTCAGGAATCCATGGATCTCACATTAAACCCTGGACTTTGCTTATAGCATACATTTTTTGTTGTTTGCTATGTAGACATTTTTCATTTTCATGTTAAATGTACATGTATCAGTCTATTCTTATGTGGCCTCTGAATTTTGTATTACAGTTAGAAGAGCCTTCCCTACTCCAAGGATAAACACTTATGTTTTCCTCTAGGTTTGTTCCCACACCATTGATAGAATAACTCATCTTTCCCCCACTGGGTGCTGCCTGTGTGCATTTGGGTCTATTTTCTCCCTTCTTCCATTGGACTGTCTATTCATAGCCAGTATGGTACTGTCAACTACTGGGGCTCGATTATAAATTCTCATATCTAGTAGGGTTGAAATGCCCTCCTTGCTTTCCTTCTCAAAGTTTTCTTGGTTATTTTGTTTGTTTTATCTCCCTGTGATCTTCAGAATCACCTTGTCCAGTTCTGGGAACTGTATGTGGGGACTGTTAGTATCTCGGGAAAATTGTGTTCAACTTATGAATGAGCCTAGAAAGGAGTAACATCTTTATGAAGTTAAGTCTTCCTAGCCAAGAACATTGTATTCCTTTCCATTTGTGTCTTTTTCTATTTCTCAGGAGTGACTTAAATTTTTCTTCATACAAGTTTTTGGACATTTCTTGCTCATTTTATTCCTTAAATGTTTTTTCTTAATTTTTTTTTAAAATTACAGTTTACATTCTGTATTTATTCTGTGGTAGTTTCAGATGTACAGCAAAGTGGTTAGACAGTCGTGCACTCTACAGAGTGGTCCCCCACTGCTGCAAGTGCCCACCTGGCTCCACACACAGTTATCACAGTACTGTTGCCTGTATCTCCTATGCTGTAATCTCCTTCTCTGTGACTCTTTGGTAATGATCAGTTTGTACTGCTTCATCCTTTGTAAATGAGTTCTAATGTTTTTCTAAGGATCTTTTTTTTTTTTTTAATCTTTTTTTTTTTTAAAGATTTTATTTCTTTATTTTTAGAGAGGGGAAGGGAGGGAGAAGGAGAGAGAGAGAAACATCAACGTGTGGTTGCCTCTCATGTGGTCCCCACTGGGGACCTGGCCTGCAACCCAGGCATGTGCCCTGACTGGGAATCGAACCTGCGATGCTTTGGTTCGCAGCCCGCGCTCAATCCACTGAGCTACGCCAGCCAGGGCCTCTAAGGATCTTCATGAAAACTCTCTTTTGCTTAGTCCAAGTTTACACATCCTAAGCTCAGGCCACCATTTTCTCTTCCTGGACTCTGAGTAGCTTCCTAATTAGAATCCCTGCTTATTCTGTCCCCTTTTTCCTGTCTGCTCTACTTAGCACCGAGTGTTCTTTTTAAGTGTAAAGCAGATCATACCAACTATTAAATCTTCTGATTTATAAATATCTTATAATAATCCTGATTATTAAAATCTTCCATGGTACTCAGCATAGCACCCTTGGTGGGGTGTGTAGAGCTCTGCGTGACCTGGCCCTGCCGCCTGGCAAGCTCACCAGGTGCCACTGTCTGCCTTGCTCACTCTTCTAGTCACATGGCCTTTCTGGCAGTCCCCAGATGGGCCAAGCTGCTTCTTGCCACAGGCCTTTTGAACCTGCTCTTCTGCTTGAGTGCTCTTTCCCCCGAACTCTGTGGGGCTCCTTTCCACCTCCAGGTCTCAGTCGTCACCACTCTGAGATGTTTGCCTTGACCCTTCTGACACAGTGCCTTCCACCTCAACGTCCTCTATCTTATACCACATTCACTTCCTTCATTACGTCTATCAGAAGCTTTAATTCTCTGTATAATTATTTGTTCACTTTTTTTTAAAAAAGATTTTATTTATTTTATTTTTATTTATTTATTTTATTTATTTATTTTTTTCCCTTGTCACACTATTTTATTTTTAGACAGAGGGAAAGTGAGGGAGAGAGAGGGAGAGAAACATCTATGTGTGGTTGCCTCTTGTGCACACTCAAGTGGGGACCTGGCTGGCAACCCAAGCATGTACCCTGACTGGGAATCGAACCAGTGACCTTTTGATTTGCAGGCTGGCACTCAATCCACTGAACCACAGCACCCAGGGCTCTGTTCACTTTTTTACTGGTTGTTTCCTCTGCTAGGATGCAAGCTTCTCATGGGCAGAGACCATTTCTCTCTCGTTCATGGCACATGGTGACTGGTACATAGGAAGCAGTCAAAAACTGGTTGTGAAATCAATGAATAAATTAGTCCCTGGCTAACCAAATTCCAGCTGGTCCTTTGGAAAAGTTCTTTTGTTTCCTAGTCCCCAGGTATGTCATCTTCCAAACTCTCTGCTGAGGTGACCCATATTGGTGATGGCTGAGGCACTGATGACCCTTGAGAATTTATTTTGTTATTCCTGGGGGCTCTGATGACATATTCAAATGCTTATCTTACATATCTTTTTCTTCTAGGTGAGATAGCTCTTAGTACATGTATCTCCCCTTTTCCTCCAGATCTCTGGGAAAAGAGCATTTCTAAATTCTTGATTCCAAAAGAGTATACAAAAAGTACTAGAGTTCATCACATACAGCCAAACTGAAAGGAAACTCTCTTAATAGAAGAGAGGATTCAGTGAGTGGGGATGAAGGCTGCCTGAGTATCATCCTGCTTTCTCAGCTCAGATATCCACTGGCCCGCTAAAATGTCACCGTCTACTCTGTCTCATGGCACTCAGTGCACAGCTCTCACACAGCACCTGTCACCTGGTTTGTACTTTAATCGTATGTTGGTAAGGTCCCCAAGGGGCTTAAGTGTTTTTGTAGTTTTTCAAACGTGTGTTGATTAAGGAGTACTGGCACTGAGGCTTTGCAAATCTTGGGAGAGCTTGTGTCCTGGTATGGCTGCCATCAATCAGGGTGGTTCTAGCTGTGGCTGTTGGGGTTCTTCCTGAGGCACCTACTACACTGAAGTTTTGGTCTTATTTTTTTTTGCCTTCGTTAACTTGGCTTCAGATTATATTCTTGGAGTACGGTCATAGCATGTCTTGATTCAGTTGTACCATTTATAACTGCAATTTAACAAAATTATATATATTTATTATATAGGACTAATACCTCATCACTGAAGAAAATTTGGAAAGTGAAGGCAGAGTAGAAAAGTTGTTTTGGAAAAAAACCCCGTGTTTTTCCTTTACTCTTAACTCAGTGCTTCTGCCACCAGATGCGTGTTTTTTCCCCCATACCGACCAATTCTCTGACATCAGGTGGATGTCCTACAGCTGGATGTTCTGACACTATTTATGTGGAGTTAGCATCACCTCATAAGTTAAAGGCTCAGTCCTGCAAGACTGCCCCCACTCCAGATGCTCATGGAATGTCCCAGGTTGTCCTTGGTACTTGGTACTTCTGATCAGTTGGCTGTACACCAGAGTTCCCAGGACCCTAGCCTCAGGTTTGATAATTTGTTAGAACAAGTCACAGAATTCAGGGAAACACTTATGCTTACCAGTTTATTATATAACAAAGGATATGATAAAGGATACAGATGAACAGCCAGATGAAGAGATACATAGGATGAGGTCTGAGAGAGTCCCAAGTGCAGGAGCTTCTGTCCCCATGGAGTTGGAGTGCACCACTCTACTGGCACATGAGTGTGTTCACCAGCCTGAAAGCTCTAGGAACCCCGTACTTTAGGGAGTTTTGTGGAGACTTCATCATGCAGACATGATCCTTTCACTAATTTTCCAGTCCCTCTCCCCATCCAAAGAAGGGGGGTTGAGCCTGAAAGTTCCCAACTTCTAATCATAGCTTAGTTTTTCTGGTGACCAGCCCCATCAGGAGCCATCCGGGAACCCACCCAGAGTCGCCTCATTGGAACAAAAATGCTTTTATTTCTTGGGAAGTTACAAGGGTTTTAGAAGCTCTATTTCAGGAACTGGGGTCAAAGATCAAATATTAATAGGAACTGGGAGCAGAGACTAACGTATACACTTCTTATTATTTCACAGATTGTAATTTTTTTTCTTTTCATGCACTTCTCCACCTCTCTTACTTTTCTGCCCTCCTGCTTCTCCTTGCAGAAATTTTTGAATTTGCCAGAGAGATAGGTATTGATCCCATCAAGGAACCGGAACTGATGTGGCTGGCACGGGAGGGCATTGTGGCCCCGCTGCCCGTGGAGTGGAAACCCTGGTAAGTCAGTATGGGTGTGGCCCATGGACTTGGCCTGCCAGAGGCAGAGGGAGACTGACACTGGAGATCAGCTTCAACTTTTCGAACAGTCTGGCCTGCACAGAGTTGGCGACAGCGATAGGCCATTCTGCTGGGCTCGCTGATGCTTTGTACCTGAGCATGGGCTGACGTGATGGCCCCCATGGAGGGTTCAGCACTTATACCTGGGGTCCCAGGAGCTGCTGCCCTGGGTCAGGTCCTCTAGCATCTGTTTTGGATAAACTCACAAGGTGTCTGTGTAGACTGATAATGAGACCTCGTCAGCATGTCCATGATGGATCCTGGTGCTAAAGAGGTTTGTGATGAGGCCACAGACTGGCAGGGTTTCAGCTCCCTTGGCAAGCCATCCCTGACTTTGAGTAATGTCTTCATGAATAGGTACATATTCGTGGATTTGTTCATATTTTCAGTTTTAGCTCTTTGGATTGTGAGGAACAGAGAGGCACTCAAGTTATCTCAGGGAAACAGGTTGATGGTGAGGAAACAGACTGGCCGAGGTGGGGAAGCTAAAAGGAGGTGTGACTGTGTCTCCTTCCTGAGGATTGATCCTCTCCACCTCTTGCTGACTCTTTTTCCTCTGTTTTGCATATCTTCTCTGTTCTCCTCATCACCTGTACAGTCTCCCTTCCAAGCTGTCTCCCTAAAGTGAGTGCCATGAGTTTACTTCCTACTGTAGCATGGGACTTCCCTGTGCTTGTTCTACACTCATCCCCACATGTCTTAGGGCTCTCTCTTATCCTGGTTTTGTGAACTTTTTGTGTGCTAGGTATAATTATTCCGTTCTTATCCATCCTCTTAATGTGTTGACCACACTTTAAAATGACTGTAGTTGTAGCCTTACTCTTCTCCATTGAAGAACTCAAATCCTTTTAGCTTCTCACTTGGTGTCTCCCTGTTTTGATCTTTTTAGTTGCCTTCCCTTGGACCTTATCCAGCTTCATAATACCTTTCATTGTAGTAAATCCATCCACAGTGTATACAGTATTCTAGGTGCTGAGGACTCCTGTTGTGTTTGTAAGATAATAGTTTCTGTTTTGTTTCTGATATCCACCCTGATGATCAGATTTGCCTTATCGAATAATCTCTATCTTCTTTTTCTCTGTTTTTAACTTTGAATATATCTGTGTTGTTTTGCTTTTGGATATGTTATTTTTTAAATTAAAAGCCACATGAGAAATATCAGTGTAATAATACCTTAATTTACACATACTCAATAAATTGCTGCAGTGATATTAAAAAAGTGTAAAGAGGATATACAGATGGCTAATACATATTTGAAAAGGTGCTCAACATCACTAATCATCAGAGAAATGCAAAATACCACCACAATGAGATACCATCTCACACCTGTCAGAATGGCTATCATCAATAAATCAACAAACAACAAGCGCTGGTGAGGATGTGGAGAAGGGAACCCTTTTGCACTGTTGCTGGGAATGCAGACTGGTGCAGTGCAGCCACTGTGGAAACCAGTATGGAATTTCCTCAAAATATTAAAAATGGAACTGCCTTTTGACCCAGCAGTCCCACTTCTGGGAATATATCTGAAGGAGCCCAAAACACTAATTCAAAAGAACATAAGCATCCTGTGTTCATTGCAGCGTTATTTACAATCACCAAGATATGGAAGCAGCCCAAGTGTCCATCAGTAGATGAGTAGATAAAACAACTGTGGGATATTTACACAATGGAATACTACTCAGCCATTAAAAAAGAAAATTTTACCCTTTGCAACAGTATGGATGGACCTGGAGAACATTATGCTAAGTGAAATAAGCCAGACAGAGAAAGAGAAATACTATATGATTTCACTCATGTGGAATTGAATAAACAAACTGAACTAACAAGGAAAATGGGGCAGACTCACAGATGGAGAGCAGAATGACAGCTAGTGAGGGGGGAGGTTAGGGGGTGGGAGGATTGAGCAAAAATGGAAAAGAACTCAAGGACATGGACAGCAGTGTGGTGATTGTGGGGGGCAGGGGAGTATGAGGGGACTGAATGGTAATGGAAAAAAATACAATAAAGATTAAATTAAAAAATGTCACCAGATAGTTCCAAAAATTACTGGAGGGAAAAATTATTCATAATTGAGAAGTAGCGGTTTTTACTAAAAATAATCCTATTAATTAAAAGCTATATTTCAAAAAATTGTTAATTAAAATTAAGGATAGATGTGAATTTAATCAAATCCCACTTTTTATGGAGGTGATTATTTTTCTTTTGAACTTATTAATATGATGGGTTATATTAATACATTTGATAATGAGTATGAACTTAGCTGGTAAGAATATATTCTTTAATATATTGTTAAATTCTACTTGGTAATAACTTAATTGTGAGTAATGAGTAGATATTTATAATTATATTAATCTGTAGTTTTCTTTGTGGAATATATGTTGATATTAAAAGATTAAAAAAGTAAAAAAAAGATGGATGGAAGGAAGGAAACTGTCATTAGTTATGGGCCGCTGTGCACCAGGCTCTGTGCCAGCTGCCTTCACCTCCCTGCTGGTGGTGGCTGACACTCCCTCATCCTGTAAGAAGGGTGTGAAGTACTTCTCACTTTTTAAAATAAGAAAAGTCATTAAAATTTATGTATAATGTCATTTTTTACCCTTACCCCCAATCCCAAGAGTAATTAATTGGTGAACTCCTTCCAGTACTTTAAAACACACAGACATGCACATCCCACACATTTTATTTTCTAAACGTTAGTGCTATAATGTATCCACTGCTCCTCTATGTCAGTGTGTGAAAGTCTTATCAGCTGCATGCTTTTCCATACATAGATGCAATGTAAATTTTTTAAAATCCTGATTTATTTAGCCACTTATATTGAAGGGTGTTTAGATTTTTTAGAAATTGACCTTTATGTGTGGTTCTGTTTCTGGATTCTCTGCTGTCTTTTTTTATAGTATACTTTTTTTTAATATACTTTATTGATTATGCTATTACAGTTGTCCCATTTTTTTCTCCCCTTTATCACTGTTCTCCCTGTACCCTCCCTTTCACCATCATTCCCCCGCTTAGTTCATGTCCATGGGTCATACATATAAGTTCTTTGGCTTCTCCATTTCCTATACTATTCTTAACCTCCCCCTGTCTATTTTTTACCTGCCGATTATGCTTTTTATTCCCTGTACCTTTTCCTCCATTCTTTCCCCTCCACCCTCCCGGCTGATAATCCTCCATTTCTGCAATTCTGTTCCTGTTCTAGTTGTTTGCTTAGTTTCTTTTTGTTTTTGTTTCAGGGGTGGTTGTTAATAATTGTGAGTTTGCTGTCATTTTACTACACGTTTTTTATCTTCTTTTTCTTAGGTAGGTCTCTTTAACATTTCATACAATAAGGGCTTGGTGATGATGAACTCCTTGAACTTGACCTTATCTGAGAAGCACTTGATCTGCCCTTCCATTCTAAATGAAAGCTTTGCAGGATAGAGGGATCTTGGATGTAAGTCCTTGTCTTTCATGACTTGGAATACTTCTTTCCAGCCCCTTCTTGCCTGCAAGGTCTCTTTTGAGAAATCAGCTGACAGTCTGATGGGAACTCCTTTGTAGTTTACTGTCCCCTTATCTCTTGCTGCTTCTGGGATTCTCTCCTT
>JAPYXV010002853.1:0-12773 GCA_028533065.1 Trachops cirrhosus
GGAGGACTGTTTAATATTTTAATATTATGTGTTTTTAAAATATATCCTCAGGACACACTAATCAGTTTTTCTTTACTCTAATATATGCTTTGAAACCTGAAGGTTTTGTTTACTTTCTGGAACACTTGCCTCTGTGGGGAAAGTCTTGCTGCTTTCCACAAATATTTACTAGGCACTTTTATTAAGACTGTTGTTCGAGAAATCACTACAGACCCTTTCTCTCTTTAAGGAATATTTTACCCCACTGAGGTCCTAGTGGTCACTCTGTGGGACTTGTTTTCTTAGAGACACAGTGGGTCACATAAGATGTTGGGTTTTTTCTTTAATCAGCTGCCAGGGAGTTTGTGCCCAACTGTGCCATCTGTTTCTAGCAGTTTCCATTGTGCCTATGTGTGGCTCTTATCTCCATCTTTTCTACTATATACTTTACATGGCTTTTTCCTTAAACTTATTTTATCTTAAATTAACCCTGTCCAAGCTCTTTGGGAAAAGGCAGGTATGTTAGTTCCTAGGGCTGCTGTAACAAATACTTAGTAAGTGGTTTAAAACAACAGGAATTTATTCTTTCACAGTTCTGGAGGCCAGGGGTCCAAAATCTAGATGTTGTCAGGGATAGTTCATCCTGGAGGTCTGAGAGAGAATCCATTCCATGCTTCTCTCCTGGTTTTTGGTGGTTGCCAGTAAGCATTGGTGTTTCTTGCCTTGTAGACTCACCATCTTGGTCTCAGCCTCCCCAAACACAAATGCAAAGAGCAGACAAGATGCCCTAGGGTCTTCTGGTTCAAGAGTTCAGTGGCTTCCACAATGGGGGAAGGATAACTGACCATCACTGGATTTTATGGATTTACATCCCAAAGAGTGGTCCTAAAGTAGAGTGAAGAAGACTACTTGGGTCAGATTCTAGATGGTGACCAAGGAAGGGTATCCTGATGGCTAAGGGATATGGCTCAAGATAAGCAATGTGAGGAGAGAGAGCATAATAACCATAAACAACAGTGTTCTTGACATTTTTTCCCAATGGCCTGCCTGTCATGCCAGAGTCCAAGAGCAGCACAGAGTATAAAATCCTGGGACTGGGGTGGTGTCTGGTGTGTTCGCAACTGTATTGCTCAGAGCCTGGTATAGGGTGGGATTTCAAATAATATCTACTCACCTACTGGCTGGGTAAGTCATATAGCACCAGTTCAAATTCTGGCCCTGCCTCTTGCATAAATGGCTTTTTGAGCCTCCAGAGACACATCTATAAAATGAGTACCACCATAGTTGCCTTGAAAGGCTGTTGAAGCTCATTATCTAGACTTTGGTGGTTGAGAGTCTGGATTCTAAGGTTGGATGGTATGAGTTCCAAGGCCACCTTTGTACTTATTAGCTATCAGATTGGAAGCAAGACCCCTGAACTTCCTGTATGGCAGTTTCCTCATCTGTAAAAAGGAGATGACACTCCACTGAGTTTCAAAGAGGATAAACTGAGATATGAGTGGAATGTGCTTGGCACAGAGCCTGCCACACAGTAAATGGCCAGTAATTCTGTTCTGCTCTTTAGTTTCCCCTCAAAGATTTAGGGTGTGGGAGCAGGAGGGACCTCCCTGATAGTTCTGCACTTAACTGATTGTGGACGGGGGGAAGTGATGTCCTCCCACAGCACCTAGACCCCTGCAGACTCAGGATTCCCCACTTGCAGCTAGTAACTCTCAGGCTGAATTGGGAGGCTGGGCAACACCCTTTTAATAAAAACTGAGAAAAGAAAGGTTTTCTTCTTAGATGGGCTCACTTGCTGAAAAACTCTCAGAAATCCATTAACTCCAGTATTACTGAACATCTGAATGCAATTTGCAAGCTATAATAACATCTCTGTAGTTAGCAAATGTTTATGCCTCTCTATAATTTTCTTTTCCATATCAAAATAGACCTGTCATACAAATGTGGTCAACCAGCTGCCTCTATAATATCGTTAATAAGCAGGAAGGATCGTCTGTTCTGCTGTCTGAAGGACTTCGTAGATGCATTTCTGTTCCAGAGGATGTTCAGTGAAGGATGGATTTGCCACTCCGGGGGCTATTGCATGTGTGTCGCTCAATAGGTAGAAAATGTGGGACCTGAGGAGAAGGGAATTAGGACACACCAGGTCTACTCCCAACTAGCAGAGAAGAGTAGAACTAACAGTTTTAGAGCCCCTACTTTGTGCCAAGGTTGAAGCTAGGCTTATATATCTTTCAGTGGTACCCTAAGTTGAGTGTGTGTGTCCAAGTTCCCTGTGGGACTTCTTACAGATACAGATTCCTGGGTCTCACTCCAGACTTGCTGAATTAGAATCCTTGTGATATTCTAATACCCAGGATTCACTTGGGTATCTGTATTTTTAAATGTTTCTTTGAACACCTGGTGGTTTCCATGCATATTACAGTATAGGGGGGGTCTAACACCTTATAGCACAGAAGACAATAGAATTATATTTCTGGGGAAAGATTCCTTTTATACAATAGATATGGATCATATAAACTTGCCCCAAAAGTTGAAGTCCCTGCAAATAACTGGATAATTCAAACCTCCAAACCAGTCAGCAAAACTGAGTGCACTGGTGCCCCTGTACTTAATAGAGGTTACATTCTGCAGTGAGAGCCAGGCATGAGAATAGATTATTATAACAAAATATAAACAGTGCCATGAATGGGGAAGTGGAGCTCGGGAGCCCCCAGGAGGAGCACTGACCTCGTCTCAGGAACCAGGGTAGGCCACCAGGAGGGAGTGATATCTAAGCTGAAGAGAAGGACAAGCAGAAGTTTGCCAAGGGAAGGGAGAGTGTGCCAGGCAGGAGGGACACCATGTGACTGGGGCCTGGGGCTAGAAGGAGCTTGGAAGGTCAGAAGGACCGTAAAACTCTCTGCGTGGCTGGAATGGAGAGTGAGAGATGAAAAGTGCTGAAACATGGTATCAGGCTTGAGAGGGAAGTGGGTGCCACATTAAGGACTTGATCCTGATGGCAGTGGGGAGCCATCAGAGGGGTTAAGCAAGGGGATAGCATGGTCATATTCATGTTTTATAAAGATCAATTACTGTGGCTCTGACATGAGATGGGACTGGAGGGGGCAGACCTTATGTCTAGAAGACCAGCTGGGAGGCTGTTACTATTGTCCAGCTGAAAGGTGAAGGTGACCTGGGCCAAGGTATTGGCAGTAGAGGTGGAGGCAGGTTGACAGGCCCTAGATGCCATACAGGGGTAAAAGTCATTGTGTTGTGTAACTGATTGGATGTCAGACAGTATGGCAAATAATTAGGAAGTGGAAAAATCAATTGAATCCCTTCCCAAGGCAGTGACTATGACCTCTATTAGTTTTGAGTTCTTGCCTATTTTTTCTTCATTTAACATTATGTCACATGCATTTCCCACACTATGATAGATTACCAGCTTCCTTTGTCAAAGGTTGGTCCAGAGAATACTGGCTTGATAAGGGACCCTCTCAGCCAGAGGTCAATTTTGGGCTTGGAATCTGTTATATCTTTTTGAATCAGGTCCAACAGTCTGATTTGCTGTCATGGACCTCCTAATAAATGAGCCAGCTTGCTCAATTGCCTGTAACTTTGCCAGGATTGGGATAAGGGAGAAATTACAAAACGGATCCCTATCTTCTGTGAAGTAACAGCTCAGCTCCTCGGCATGGCTTTTATGGATACAGACTGCCAACAGCAAGAGGGATAAAGCCAAGTGGAAACAGGGAAAGATGAGAAAGAGACAGGGAGTGAGGCACATTGTATGATTGCTTAAGCTAGTTCCAACCTTTTTTTTTATTTTCTAAATTTGCTACTCAAAAATACCAGATGAAGTTGTCAAGATGGGAGGGGAAGAATTTCTGTAGCAAGAGGACTGGGTAGGAGAGCGTTTTGTAACTCATGACATGAAACCAACTCTTCACTTGCCTGCCTCTGTCCTTACACCAGATGTTCTAACCAAGCTGAGGTTCAAAATTAACAGGCCCCTGAATAAAGACTCACATCAATAGATGCTGTGCAAAGAGTATAGCTTTACAG
Source organism: Trachops cirrhosus (assembly GCA_028533065.1). Classification (NCBI taxonomy): domain Eukaryota; kingdom Metazoa; phylum Chordata; class Mammalia; order Chiroptera; family Phyllostomidae; genus Trachops; species Trachops cirrhosus. The sequence continues at coordinate 4,027 of JAPYXV010002853.1, forward strand.
TTAGGCAGACCAGGGTTACATTCCAGTTCTGTCACTTACTAGCTGTATGGAGAAAAAAAAAGCCTCACAAATTACAGAAATGGTTTATTTGTTGGGTTTGGTCAAGGATCGTGTAGTGACAATGCCAGTGGCTTGGAGTGGAGCGAGGAGAGTAGGCAGATTTCATGAGATTTTTTGCACATCGCTTGCCCTGAGTTTCTTACCTGTCAAAATGGAAATACAAACACACCCTCCCCCAAACCTCACATGGTGGTTGTGAGGCTTAGTATGCAACTCCAGTTCTCAATAATTATTGCACTATTTGGCCATAAAAAGAAAAATTGTGATACATGGCACAAAGTGGATGAACCTTGAAAACATGAAGCTCAGGGAAAGGAGCCAGATACAAAACATCACCTATTATAGGATTCCACTTATAGAAAATGTCGCAAGAGATAAATCCAAGGAGATGGAAAGCAGATTGCTGGTTCCAGGGGCTGGGGGAAGTGGCAATGGAGACTGACAGCTAATGGGTAAGGAGTTTTCTTTGGGGGTGATAGAAATGTTTTGGAGCTAGATAGAGGTGATGTTTGCACTGCATGGTAAATGTCACTGAATTGTATGCTTTAAAATGGCTAATCTTCTGCTATGTGAATTTCACCCCAATTAAAACCAAAATCACAGGATGGCCTTTGATAATGCCAGATGACCAACTGTTTCTCTACCCCATCAATTCTCATTCCTTTGGCCTGAAAAGAGGCCCAAACATTGGTTATTTTAAAGTTTCCCCAAGAGGAAATAATGGACTGCCAAGGTTGAGAACAATAAGCTTCAAGAAATGCATTGTGGTGGAAAGAGCATGAGTTTGGTATCCAGCCCACCCAGCTTTGGATTCTGTATCTGCCTCCTATTGCTAATTCCCTGACACTGTTTCCTCATCTGTGACAATGCAAGTATTTGCCAGATCAGGGCTGTTGTTAAAATTGCATTACATCATGTTAGTAAAGCACGTATGCTTGGCTTCTGTTAGGTATTAAATAAATTACTGTTATTATTTACTCTTAAGAGTAGTTGTCAGCTTGATTGTAAAAGTTAGAGTCATTCAACTGTAAGGTAACAAATGGCCAAATACGTGTTTTTCATAAATCACAATATCACAATTGTTTGAAATACATGAGACCTTGTGTGAAATTTACTTTCCTTGCACTTTGGCTCCCCTATCTATAAAATGGGGTGATAGTGGCACTTGCCTTCCTTAAGTAAGGATATGCTTAGTGCAATAAGTACTAGATGCTGGTTATTTATTTTGAGCAATACCATGAACAGTTTGCAGACTTTGGAGGAAGTAGACATAAAGCTCCTTGGGGGACGGGGCCTGTATCTTTTATATCTCTTGTATAATTCCAGCACCCAGCCCTTAACAGATGGTGTCATGGGAGATGTGGTCATTCTTTCCTGTATTTAAAAAATAAATTTGTCTGAAGAGTAACTTTATGGGAAGTGTGGGCATCCTTGCATTTTATGGCTCAGATTTTCTTTCCCTGCTTGTTGCCTGGGCTTCATAAAAGCACAATGGTAACAGGGCAGCATCTGGACAAGCTGAGGAGGGGTTTAACTTTCAAGAACTAAGCCAGCATCACTCAGCATCAACTTCAAGTACAAATGGCCAGCAATTTGCAGCAGCGGCTGAGGCTGTGCTCCCCATCCCCTCCCAGACCTGCTGCCCTTTTCAGCGACCGAGAGAAGGACACTCAGGTATGACACCACTCTCAAGGGAACTCAAAACTCGAGGACACAGAAACAATATTAATTCATATTCAGAGGAGAGCTGCTAACTAAGCACACTGAGACCTGCCATTAAAACAGATTTGGAAATCAGCTCAGCCTAAACACTTCAAACCCAGTGGAATCCCCTAGTCTTTGGAGCCTAATAAACTGAATGGCTGTGTGTCCATGCATGCACAAATTTCTTTTGTTCTTTCCATTGCACAAATTAAACGTTTTAGAGTCCCCTGCTGTGACAAGTAATCCTCCAGCCCCCCAAAGGACTCAATCCACTGATGAGTAATTTTAGATAAAGCACCTCTTCAAAAGCTAGTCTGATCTTGAAAAAAATCACAGGATGAGAAAGAGCCACAGGACAAGATGTCATCAAAAATCTGCTTAAAAATGAGAACAAGCATAAGCAAAAATTTTAAGATACTAATAGGTTTCAGGCTTGGAACAAATTGTAAAATTTGACTTAAGTTGCTTAAAGTCTAAGGTTGGTTGCATTCAACAAATAAACTATACTTGTTAGTCCATCTTTAGCTATGTTGATTTATAACAAAATCTTTGATGGCTTGAAGTGTCCCCATCAACCTTGGTCAAAAGCCCTGCAGGCTCAAAGCTTAAAATGAGGTTTGGGGAGCACCTTCCAGTCGATGGCTTGACCCAACATGGTATTCCCTACTTTGGGGATTCATGACAGTTATAGCTTATCAGGAAAGACTGGAGAAGGTGAGAATTAATGGGTACCAATTGAGTCCCACAGTTCTGACTAGCTGTGATGTTGGCCCTAGTCATCATATTTTGTCATGTATAATATACTCCTGTGTATAATGCACATCCATGTTTTTGGCCCAAACTTTCAGGGAAAAAACCTTTCATTTTAATTTTTCATTCAATTATTTACTTATTTATTTATTTATATTTATAGAAATAAAACTAATTATTATATTCCAGGGTATTTTTCTGCATATGGATATAACTATTGCTTTTAGAGCTATACTTTTAACACATAAGCATAAATAAAAGAATTAAAAACATTTATATAGATACAGAATTAGTACTACCCACCTATAATGCACATCCTTATTGTTCCCTCAAAAATTTGGGCAAAAAATGCACATTATACATGGCAAAATATGATAACTTTTACAGCGTCTTCATCTGTAAAATGGGACTAACCCAAGCACCTGTCTCATCATAGATTTGGTGTGAGGGTCATATATAAGAATCCATGCAAAACATTTAGCACAATGCTATGAGACATTAATATTTGACAGATGAAGAAACTGAGACACAAAGGTGAAGCAATCTGGTCAGGCCACACAGTGAATTATTTGTAGAACTTGGATGGGAAGCAAGCCCTGTCTGAACTTTAAATCTACTCATGTCTCCTCTATGCCATTCTGCTTCCCTCTTCTCCTCTTTCTGGAGCACCCCACACCCACCCCGGGAGCTTGTCCTGCTTGCATAGGTTACAGTGCATGGGCATATGTATAGTGTTCATTTGTGCTGTGCTCCCTGGTCAGGTGTCTGGACCTCCTCTGAACCACAAGGAAGGGATGTTGGGAGTTGTTAGGGCTTTACTATCATTAGAGAGAAGACTCAGGAAACAATTAAGACAGAGACTTAGAGCCCTTCGAGTTGGTGAATGAAGAGCTTTGAAACTGCTCCTCAGACCGATTTAAAACAACAGAAGGACACCATTCAGACACAGATCCCTCTGCCAAGTGTGTCTCCTATTAAGGCTTCCTTTGTGTTGGCCCAAACAATAGGCCATGATACCTAGGCTGGTAAAAGGGAACAATATTCCTGTGGAGAAGAACAAGACAGTGTTTCTCTGAGCTGGCTTTTGTTAGATGAGCTGTCATTGAAATATGGTAAAGTAGACCGTGATAAGCAAATGATTATGGGGACAGAGTTAAGTCCAGTGATGATAAAGAGCAAAGCTTTCTGAATAGCCCGCTGGCACTTGGCTATGAGAAGGATTTTTAAGATTCTGTATAAGAAGGGTGAGAATAGAGCTGTAACGATGTGACTTCTATGTAGTATCCACCCTCACAGTAAAGCTTTCTGAGCGACATCATCAACACCTTCAGAATTGCTCCCTCCTCATTACAGTCGTCATTATCATCGCCATCATCATCACCATCAACATTGTCATCACCAGTGGGGGAGGAACAAACTTTCCTCTACCCTCAGGGTTCTTCAGTCTGGTCTAATAATCGAATAGACATGAGACAGATTAGCAAGAGAAAATAACCAAATTTAATACATACATATGTATGGGAAATGTGCATCTGTGAGAGAGTCAGATACATAATTATAGGAGAGGTTCTGAGATGGAAAGGGAACATGGATGGGTATATAAAGCATTCTGAGCTAGGGATGTGGTAAGGTGACTTGAGGACTCCAAAGGGTCACTGCAGAATGATAAGAAGAACAGATGTTAGTAAATGAAAGTTTGCCCAGCAACATAAATGGGTCAAGAAGAGATTATTGCTGATAATCTTTTATTTTGGGAAAGGTATCTAATTTCAGTTCTTCTAAGTAGTTAAAGGGAAGGGTGAAGTTTCTCTTGAGCCTGAAGATAAAATTGCCCTTGGCTGAAAACAGTCTGCACATACTGCAGAAGCACATGTGGAAATGACTAGTTCTGAACTCCCACCACCATCATCACTATCATCATCATCACATCAACATTTTTGGTACCATTTTCCTGGGACCCCACATCTACTCTCTCATGTTATTACCGCAGTAGTCATGTGAGGTTGTTATCTTTATTTCTATTTTATAGGTATGGAAACTGAGGCTCATAAAAGCTAAAGAATTTACCTTGCCCAAAAAGAGGTCTGGTCTTTGGCCTCAGTTTGAGGTCATCTCTGTGATTACTTCTGAGAGGTATTTACTGACTACTGAATACCCCACGTAGTGCCTAGCCTCTGGTAGGTCTCCACAGACCCATTGAGGAATAAATAAATGATCCCTAGAGTTACAGATAAAGCTTAGAGAATGAAAGTGACTTGCCCAAGGCTGCTTAGCCAGGAACAGCAAATCTGAAAGCTGGCCTCCTCTGGAAACCCCCTTCCTGCTGAAGTGAGTGGCAAGCTCAGAGCAGGTTCAAGAAGCCACTTATCAGGGGCAGCTGCCATTTGAATCCGACTGAGGAGGCAGAAGCTGCAGGGAAAAGATAAAAGGTGCTGGAAACAGCCTAAGTGCCCATCAGTAAATACGTGGATCAAAAAACTGGCACATTTACAAAATGGAATACTTTGCAGCAGAAAGAAAAAAGGAACTCCTACCATTTGCGACAATATGGATGGGTGTGGAGAATATTATGCTAAGTGAAATAAGCCAGTCTCACTGAAAGACAAATATCATATGATCTCACCTACAAGAGGAATCTAAAGAACAAAACAAAGTAATGAACAAAATATAACCACAGGCATGGAAACATGGAATAAGATGAAAGTGACCAGAGAGGAGGCAGGAGGGAGGTAAGGGTAGGAAGAAAGGGAGGGACTAGACAAAGAACATGTATGAATGACCCACAGACATGGACAACAGTGTGGGAATTGACTACAGGAGTTGGGGGTGGGATGGGTGGAGGAGGGCAAAGGGGGAAATATTGAGACAACTATAATAGAATACAAAAAAAAAGATTTAATAAAAAGGTGATTTATTATCCACTGGGTTTCAGAAGGAGACTTGCTTTAACAGGTTATTTCCCAGGGACCAAGGATCTTGACCTCTACATTGAGGAAAGTGTCATACAGGACAATGCTGTTTCATAAACTGTTACCCTAGCCTTTGGGAAGGTGGAAAGAGTAGAAGAGAGCTTTAAACAGGGTCATAAGAGAGCATTAAACTTGGCATTCCACTGAAATCCAGGTTCTGACAACCACATCTCCATTTCTAAAGGGAGGAAAAGGCTACCTATTCAGTGTAGCAAATCTTATTTTACTTTTCTGAAGGCAGCAGGATATTGCAAAAAATACCAGGGCTTCGAGGGCAAAGAGTTCTGGGGTTTGGTCTCAGGTGTACTGCTTATGAGCTGTGTAGCCTAGGGAAAGTTGTTTAACCTCTCTGTGCTTTAGTCTCCTTGTTGGCATTGCAGGACAATAATGCCTACCATTCATCGCATTGGGGGATATTTATTGAGACAAAAATTTCAAAGTACCTAACAGCATGCCTACCACAGGGTAGACACTCAGGAAATTTTAGTTCTCATGAAATAAAAGGCACTCATTAGAATTAGCACTTCTATTTTTAGAAGGGGGACAAACAATAGGGATCTTGCAGAGTGAATAGGAAGAAGGAATAAGTGACTTTTAGGGTCCCCTCCAAACCAGGATACCATGATTCTTCTTCATGTTTATCAATTATCTCTGGGTGTTAACATGCACCAGGATTCACATTTTGGGGGCAATCATTTGACATTAAAACATAAATAAATTGGAGTCTTCACCATCATATGCTTACCAGGACTTTTCCATGGTGAAGAAAACATCTTTAGGTTCCTTGTTTAAATCGGAGATATTTAAATCACCTAGTCCTTTTACTTATTTAATGTGGAGAATGATGATAACAGCTAACATTTTGGGGGAGAGTACTTATCATGAACCAGGCACTGAGTTAACATCAGACATTAATATATTATCTCATTTGACCCTCATAAGCATAAAGGCTAAATATCATTATCCTTATTTTACAAATGAGAGAACTGAGGCTCTGAGAGGTTAAGTAGGTTGCCCAAGATCACACAGCTGGTAAGTGATGAACTGCAGATTTGAATCAGGCAGTCTAACTCCATAGTCTTTGCTCAAAGCTACTAAGCTACACCACTCCCATCTAGGCAGGCTTCTCCTCCACAGAAAGTTCTGTGATGTTTAAGCCTGGAGATATGTAAGATTCTCAGGTATAAAGTGGGAATCATGGCAGTAGCTAAGATAAATGACTCAGTAATTTCAGGGTCTGCACAGAAGCTCATAGACAGTAGAGGAGACAAAAATGGAAAAGTGGAAATATAACATGATGCGTGCAATAGGGAGAATGGGTGAAGTCCCTGGATGGGGAGTTGAGGCAGGCTTTATGTAGACCTTATGTAGACCCAAGTTATGAAACTTGGGCTGAGTCTCTATTTTAACATAAGAAAATGTTTTAGCAAAGGTAGAAGAGTAAATAGAAAATAACTTCAGAGTTCTCTATGCATGGGTATGTAAAATTTCACTTGATTTACTTAATTCTGAGTAATCATCCATATCTGTCTCTTGAGTAGATATAATGCATGGTTCAATAAAAGTAGAGGGTGATCTGAGGGTTTCAGGTAACATTCTTGGACTTAGCTAAATCTCAAATGAAAAGTTGAAACCAACTTTTGAGTTGACAACTTGAAGGAATGTCATTCAACCAGAGTCAAACATGTTTAAAATCTTGCAGCTAGTACATGGCAGAACTTAAATTTAGACCTTGCCCAGTCTGATCCCCAAATCCAGGAAACAATTTCCATTAAGAAAGGTGGGGTGGAACCTCAGAAAATACCATTTACAGACATCATTGGACTCTCTGTAGGGACATATATTTTTACAAACTTTCTGAAAAGCAGTTTGCAGTATATATCCTGAGCTTGAGAAATATTCTTGCCTGTTGGCACAGTAATTCAACTTGTAGAAATTTATCATAAGGAAATAACCACAAATGAAAACCAATTATCACAATAAAGACATTCAGACACATTAAGCTTGTTGGTTTGTGTTTGCCTAATTATCTCCTTTCTGTTTTTTAAATGCCCTTTATTGGTCACTTTTTCAGTCATTCCATATGTGCCCATCTTTTTGAGAAGATGTAAAAGTTGTAGCTAATTGTTCCACCATGATAACCAGTGTCCTATATGATTTTTTGTTTGTTTGTTTAATTTTTTATTGAATTTATTGGGGTGACATTTGTTAATAAAAATTATATAAGTTTCACATGTAAAAAAAAGAAACCATTGTTTGTAATAATGAGACTTTGGAAATATTCTACATGTCCAATAGGAGAATAAAATGGTAATTATGGGATATCCACATGACAGATTATTATCTAGCCACTGAAAATAACATTTTGAATTCTTTTTATGGATTTAGGCAATGCTTACTAGAGCTTGCTGTGCAACTAATGAGCTGTGTAAAAAAATACATATCCTAGTAAAATTGGACAACAGTAGCAATGTTCAAATGATAACAATAATAGACAGAGGGATTATGGTTGATGTTTTATTTTATTTCTTATATTTGTCTCTATCTTCCAAGTTTTCTCCAATAAACACACACTGCTTTTATCATTTAAAAAAAGAACAAATAAAAACCTCACATATTTGGGTGTTGAATTAACCTCCTTAAGTAGAAAAGACAAATTCTTACTTTGAATCTTTAAGTAGCAAAACTAATGGATGTATCTGCAACAATGGGACTGATTCCATAACAGAGGTTTCCCTTTAAAAGTGATCTTGAGATGCTGTGATGAGAGTGCCTGGGACAAGGAGGGGGATGGGATTTATCTGTCCTTTCCTGCAGAATAACAGAGGAACCTCACTGGGTTCAGGGACGGGCACCTTGGCTTTGTTTTCCTCATATCCATGCATCTACCTACCAATTCAACACTATCTGCTAAGTGCCAACTATGTTCCAGATAGTGCCTGAAGCCCTTGAACTTCACTGATGAATCATAGACAGATTGGGAAGTCTTGACAGTGTTCTATAACCAGGGTTGCTTTTGTCCCTAATGATAAAGCAACTTGTGAATTCCTCACTATGCTGCCTAACTAAGCTATGATTCAGTTCAATTATTTTGATTCACTTTATTCATCCAACATTGGCTAAGTACACACAGTATTGGGCACTAAGACAGTGTTCTTAAATGTTAGACTACAGGAAGCTTACTTGATGATTGTGAAGAATCTTTGTATCTGAGCCCAAGCTCTGAAAATTCTAGTTCAGTAGGTATAAGTAGTCTGAGAAGCC
>JAPYXV010002854.1:0-12770 GCA_028533065.1 Trachops cirrhosus
ATATAGAGGACACATGGACAAAACTAGGGGTGTTGGAAAGGGGAGGGAGGAGGGGAGGAATGGGTGGGTGGGCTGGAATGGGAATAAAGGATAGAAACTGTACTGAATGAACTAAAATAAAAATTAAAAAAAAAAAAGAAAAGAAAAGCTCTGGGTTGATGTAGCATACAAGTTAATTTAAAGTGAAAATACTTTCTTCCTGAACCGTTGCCAAACAGTGTAAAGCTCACCCACCCACACCACCTGTACTACTGGAAGAGGTAAGACAAGAAGGGTAACAGCAAAATACTAAGGCTGAATAAAAGGGCTATCTGGCTGGTTCTAGGGATGAGGTAGGGACTCAATTATCTGTTTTTTCTTAAAATTAATTTAGTTGTTCCCCCATCAATGTCTTAATTTTGTATACAGTTAGATAATTTTATATTTATAACTTTGATTCTTTTTAGACAGAGAAAGTTTGTGTATTTCCAAACTACATTCTAAATGCACACTTAGGATACTATTATATTTCAAGAATGTGTAATTTTGCATGTGAAAGGTAATCCAAATAGTGGTGTAATTCCTTTTCCTAGCTCAGAAAGAAGAAAATACTACTAGTGGATTTTAGAACCTCCTGAGGCATCTTCTGTCTAATCCAGGTTTAACCCACACAAATATAACGTGCATTCTAAATTTACATGTTGCCAGATTTGTATAACATTTCACTTTCCAGTGTATTTGCAGTAATGTTGTAAGACATCGCTATATTCTGGGGATCATTTTGCTCTGCTTTCGACAGTTTTGTCAGGATGCTTGAATTTATTTGGGGATGTGCTTTCAGAGGAGGTGTCCTCAAGTATTAAGCAGCCAAATGATACAAGGCAGTTTTGGACCAGAAGGACACTGACTGAGCTAGTTGCCTCCTGACTAACAAGAGGATGTTGCTTAAATTCCAAACTGAACCTGGCCTTCCATAAAGTTCAGACTTTCAGGGTACCCCTGATGACTTCAAAGTGAGTTTTTCATCAGTCTCAGATATTTGGCTATATTTTAAAAGGTATCTCTGGACTACTACTCAAGAAGTGAGGCTCAAATCTGATGACATCATGAAAACAAATAGAAAAATAAACTATTCAGCTTTTTCTTCTGCTCTGCCTGCTCCTCCCTCCCCAAGAGCACTGCTCAGGCTGAACCATGCTCACTCTGAGCTCCTGGCTCCAGCTGTCATCTCCTTCCAGCCACCATCATGATCATCTCCTGGAACGTCATCAGCCATGATGAGATGTTTGATGTCTATAAGGTTCGTGAGGTCGCTGCAGACAGGCTGTGCCTGAGGGTAGAGGGGAAGATGGTCAATGGGACCAAGGGTAACATGGATGACTTGTTTATTGGTGGAAATTCCTCCACTGAAGGCCCAGAGGGCGAAGGTCCCAAAAGCACTGTAATCCCTGGTGTTGACATTGTCATGAACCATCATTTGCAGGAAACCAGCTTCAAAAAGAAGCCTACAAGTACATCAAAGGGTACATTAAATCAATCAAAGGGAAATGAAGAGCTGAGACCAGAAGGAGTACAGCCTTTTATGACAGGGGCTACAGAACAAATCCAGCACATCCTTGCCAATTTCAAAAACTGCCAGTTCTTTATTGGTGAGAGCGTGCATCCGGATGGCATGGTGGCTCTACTGGAGTACCTTGAGGACAGTATGACCCCATATATGATTTCCTTTAAGGATGGTTCAGAAATGGAAAAATGTTAACAAATTTGGCAGTTTGGATCTATTACCTGTCATCACAACTGGCTGCTGCCTTCCATCCACACAGCAGGACTAGGACAAAAGGGACTGATGTTGTCTTGAGCTCTTCATTTATTTTAACCTTGATTTATTTGAAGCAGAGGCATTGTTTTTAAGGGAAAAAAACGTCATGTAGGTTGTCTAAAAATAAAATGCATTTAAACATATTTGAGAGAATGTCTCATAGTTTATTTAATACATATTTAAATCCATCCCGTATAGTGTTCCTGGATAAGCTAGAGCCTGGTTATAGATCAGCAACTGCTCTAAAGCATGAGACAGTCTTCAGATAACTTCTACAGTGAAAACTACTTCTGGGCTAGAATATATTAAGAACTGAGGATCACAATTCTGAATTCTGAAGTGAAGTAAAAGGAAAGACCATGCTCACAGTAGAGCCAACGTATGAAGCGAATTCCTTAGACATTTCATAACCTACAAACAGAAGTAGTTACCTAAATTTAGAATAAAAAGACTAACACAGTTGGGGAAGAAAATAAAAAAAAAGCTGTTCATTGGCAAATCTTAAGGTTCTAATTACCAGAGTTGAACTTTAGACTATGTCCTGAGGCCCTGACTATGAGGAGTCACCAGGGTTGCCCAGTTCTAGGAAAGCCTCAAATTCATATCTCGGCAAGCTCACCCAAATGAAGATGGTCAAGATCCTGCTCACAATAGTTCTCTTCAACATGAAGACAGAGAAAATTTCTTCCAAGGACTCACTTCACTGCTTCAATTCCCTTAGTAGGATCAGTCATGGTTCCCTGGTTGGCAATCTAAATATCCCACTAGGGGTTTTTGAGAGGACACAAACTACATTATGTTTTGCATTTGTGACAGCTAGCACAATGCCCAACATACACATGTTCATTAAACCACTGAAATGAGTGATGAAGTGGGTGAGGTCTGATCCTGACTCCTGGATGGGAATGAAGGCCCACCTGAGCTGAGTCAAGGACATTAGGATGTTGTGGAGAGAAACCAACTAGCTCTATGCCTGGAGAGACCCATGAAGACATAATCTCCTCTCAGTTCTTTCAGTATGATTCAACATCTGAATCTCAAGGTCCAATTTCAAAAGTGTTGCATGCTCTAACTAGTCTAATTTGAGGTCTTAGTGGAATTGGGAGTCTTGATTTAGATTTAATATGTGCTTTGAGACCACCCTACATGTTTGTGTTACTGTTGGTGAGCTTTTAGTCAGTCAGCTTCATGACACTGATGGCCCTGCTCCCCGATGAGGTGTGCTGGCTTTCATCAGTTGTCAGCCTACATATCACCAGCTCCTAGTTTTTCCAGGAAAATTTGGAGTTGTTCGGAGGGGACAACACATCTAGTCATAATCTAGAGTACCTGAAATCTCATGTTGTCCTTGAATATTGATGGTGCAATGCCTGCAGCCTCCTCCCTGGAGTGATAACTCTAAGTCACCTGCACATATTGAGAATAACAGAATGTCTTCGGTGCTGCTGAGATTTAGAGCCCCCTTCTTTTCACCTTCTTTGTTTCACCATGCCTAGAACAACAACTAACGTACTGACCATGAAGGTGTGGACTGAATGTGAAAGGGCCTCTTCTCCTCTCCTTTTCAGAGACAATTTCCTAGAAAATTTGGTAATCACAGCAGAACTTATGTGAGCACCTTTCTCCCTAAATAGAATGTCTGCATACTTTTATCAAAAAGAACAAGGAGCTCTGGTTTTCTCTATTTCCGGCCTGCTAAACTTAAACAGGCTGTGATCAAGGCCCTCTTGACACATGTTGAAGACAACCATCTCTATCACTTTGGTTTCTGTGTGCAAGGTGATGCAGTATGGGAAGGGACAGGGAGTGGACTGGACCTGCACCTGAAAGGGTGAGATACAAGAGGAGAAAATCATATTCTATGTAAATACTGACCACTACACGTATGTTGATATATCATTTGGCCTTTGAAATGCTGCACATGTGGTTTAATATTTTATGAACAGCATTTGCTACAACTTGTTCTACTCCCATAAAATAAAGTCCAAACTCTTCACTGCATCATTTAAGGCTAGCCACAGCCGGCAGGTACCCATCTCATAGGCTTCAACACTAACGTCCTCTCCACTCACCCCATAGCCTAGAGTGTAGACCCACTGTGTTCTTACTCCGTGAGCCCATATTTACACTTTAGGACACTTTTTGATGGTGGGCCCTCTTGATTTATGTTTCTCACTCTTACTTACTTAATGGCACACATAATATGTCATAATTTTGCATGGCAAATAGGATAAAAATGGATGGATTTGGGGATATCTGTGGAGTTTTGTTTTAAAAAATTACTTTTTCTTTATATAATTATAAAATATAAAGTATATTAGGGGAAATAATTCTGATTTTTAAATAATGTGTTTAAATAAAATATTTTCATGTTAATGATAAACTTTACATCATCTTTCTGTGAATGCATTTCTTATTAAATATTTGTTTATAATACTTAAAATGTTTCCATGTTATTCCTGAACAAAAAATGTAATGATGATTTTTTCAAATTCTAGTAGTTTCCATTGATGAAAAACTTTTCTTAATAGGTAATGAAACTTTATAAATCAGTAATTTTATTTTTTAATTTTTTAAAATTAAATTTATTAGGGTGGCATTGGTTAATAGAATCATATAGGTTTTGAGTGTGCATTCTATGATACATGATCTCTGTATTGCATTGTGTACTCACAACCCAAAGTCAAATAATCTTTTGTCACTATATATTTGGCCCCCTTTCCCCTTTAATACACCCGAACCTGTTTCCTCTGGTAACCACCATACTGTTGTCTGTGTCTATGAGTTTCAGTTTTATATCCTACATATGAGTGAAATCACATAGTTCTTGGCTTCTTCTGACTTACTTATTTTACTTAGCATAATATTCTCAGGATCCATCCATGTTGTCAGAAATGGCAGTATTTCCTCCTTTCTTATGGCTGAGTAGTATTCCATTGTATATATGCACCACATCTGCTTAATCCATGCCTCTATCGAAGAACACTTTGGTTGTCTCCATGTCTCAGCCACCATGGATAATGGTGCACTGAATATAGGGGTGCGTATATCTTGGCAAATAAATGTTTTTGAGTTTTTCAGGTAGCTACCCAGGAGAGGAATTTCTGGGTCATATTGTAACTCAGTTCTTAATTTTTTTGAGGAACCACTACACTGTTTTCCATAGTAGCTGTACCAGTCTACATTCCCACCAGCAGTGAATGAGGGTTCCTTTTTCTCCATAACCTTTCCACACTTGTTTTCACCTGTCTTGTTGATAATAGCCATTCTAACAAGAGTGAAATGGTTTCTCATTGCAATTTTAATTTTCATTTCCTAATAGCTAGTGAAATTGAACATCTTTTCGTATATCTGTTGGTCATTTGTATGTCTTCTTGGGAGATGTATCTGTTCAGGTTTTCTGCCCATTTTTTAGTTGGATTGGCTATTTGGTGGTGAGTTGTATGATTTCTTTATATGCTTTGGATATTAACCCCTTGTTGGAGCATTTGTTTGCAAATATCATCTCCCATTTCATTGGTTGCCTTTTTGTTTTATTGTTGGTTTATTTTACTTTGCAGAAGTTTTTTTAGTTTGACATCATCACATTCATTTGTTTTTGCCTTTTTTCCCCTTACCTTTGGGGTCAAATTCTTTATATATTCTCCATGACCAAGGTCCATAAGTGTAGTACCTATGTTTTCTTCTATATAATTTATTATTTCAGATCTTATATTTAAGTCTTTGACCCATTTTGAATGAACTTTTGTACATGGAGACAAACTGTACTCTAATTTCATTCTTTTACATATGGCTTTCCAATTTTCCCAGCACCATTTAGTGAAGAGGTTTTCTTTTCCCTATTGTGTGTTTTTGGCTCTTTTGTCAAAATTATTTGACCATATATTTGTGTTTTATTCCTGGGTTCTCAATTCTGCTCCATTTGTCTGTGTGTTTGTTTTTCTGCCAGTACCATACTGTTTTGATTTTCGCAGCTCTGTAGCATAATTTGAAATCAGGGAGTGTGATACCTCTGGCTGTGTTCTTTTTTCTCAGGATTGCTTTGGCTATTTGGGCTCTTTTGTGGTTCTATACAAATCTGATGATTATTCTTCTATTTCTTTAAAAATGACATTGGGATTTTAATGGGAATTAAATCTGTACATTGCTTTGGATAATCAAAATATGTTGATTCTTCCAATCCATGAACATGGAATAACTTTCCATTTTATTGTGTATTTTTCAATCTCTTTTAATAATGCTTTGCAGTTTTCAGTGTATAGGTCCTTCATATTCTTTTTTTAAAACTATGTTGACTCTTCTAATCTATGAACACAGAATATCTTTCCACTTTGTTCTTTTTCAATCTCTTTTAAAAATGTTTTGTAGTTTTCAGTATATAGGTGCTTCACATCCTTTGTTAAGTTTGTATATTATTATTTTTGGTTGCAATCGCAAAGGGGTTTTTTTCATATCTTTTTCTGGTTTCATTGTTAGTATATAGGAATGCAGTGAATTTTTGTACATTGTTTTTGTATTCTGACATTTTATTGTATTTGTTTATTGTTTCTAGTAGTTTTTTGGTGGAGTCTTTATGGTTTTCTATACACAGAATCATCTACTAAAAGTGACACTTATAATTCTTTCTTCCCAATTTGAATGCTTTTTATTTCTTTTTCTTGCCTGATTGCTCTGGCTAAGACTTCCAAAACTGTGTTGAATATGAGTGGTGATAGTGGGCATCCTTGTCTTGTTCCTGGTTTTAGAAGAAAAGCTTTTAGTTTTTCACCATTGAGTATGATATTGGCTGAGGGTTTGTCATATATGGCCTTTTTTATGTGGAGATACTTCCTTCTATACCCATTTTATTGAGTGTTTTGATCATAAATGGATGTTGTATCTTATGAAATGCTTTTTTGCATTTATTGATAAGATCATATACTTTTTATTGTTTGTTTTGTTAATGGTGTATTACATTGATCTATTTGTATATGTTGAATC
The DNA here is from genome assembly GCA_028533065.1 of Trachops cirrhosus. NCBI lineage: Eukaryota > Metazoa > Chordata > Mammalia > Chiroptera > Phyllostomidae > Trachops > Trachops cirrhosus. Next base: position 6,779 of record JAPYXV010002854.1, read on the forward strand.
ATTCTTGTGCCCTGGAATATATACCACTTGATTGTGATGTATTATTTTTTAATGTATTATTGTATTTGATTTCCTAGTATTTTGTTTAGGATTCTTACATCTGTATTCATCAGAGATATTAGTCTATAGTTTTCTTTCATTGCATTATCCTTGCCAGGTGTTGTTATCAGTGTTAATGTTGGCTTCATAAAATGTGTTTAGAAATATTGCCTCTTCTTCAGTTTTTTTGGAAGAGTTTGAGAAGGATAGGTATCAAGTCTTTGAATGTTTGGTAGAATTCAGTAGTGAAGCCATCTGGTCCTGGACTTTTATTTGGGGGGAGGTTTTTGATGGTTGTTTCCATTTCCTCACTGTTTTTCTGTCTATTTAGATTTTCTATTTCTTCATGATCAGTCTAGGAAGGTTATATATTTCTAGGAACCTATCCATTTCTTCTAGATTATTGAAGTTGATGGCATATAGTATTTCACAGTATTCTAGTACGATACTTTGTATCTCTGTGATAGCTTCTCTTTCATTTCTGACTTTGTTTATATGAGTCTTTCTCTTTTTGTCTTCATGAGTCATCAGGGGTTTGTTAATTTTATTAATCGTTTTAAAGAACCAACTTTTTGTTGTATTAATTTTTATATAGTCTTTTTGTTCTCTATTTCATTCAACTCTTTTCTAATTTTTATTATTTCATTTCTTTGGCTGACTTTGGGTTGCTTTTGTTCTTCTTTTTCTAGTTCTTTAAGATGTAATGTTAGGTTGTTTCCTTGGGATATCTCTTGTTTCTTGAGATAGGCCTGTTATGATACACACTTCTCTCTTAACAATGCTTTTGCTGCAGCACAGAAGTTTTGATATGTTGTATTGTCATTCTCGTTTATCTCTCTCCATTTTTAATCTCACCTTTTATTTTTTCTTTGACCCAGTCATTTTTAGTAGTATGTTGTTTAATCACCACATATTTGCGGGTTTCTTTACTTTTCTTTGCAGTTCATTTCTAATTTCAAAGCATTTTGGTCAGAGTATATGCTTGGTATAATTTCAATCTTCTTGAATTTGCTGAGGTTAGTTTTGTGTCCCAATATATGGTCTATCTTTGTTACTGTTCTTTGGGCACTTGAGAAAAATGTATAATCTGATGTTCTAGGATAAAAGTCTCTGTAAATGTCAATAATGTCCATTTGGTCTAAATTTAAAGCTGGTATTTCTTTATTGATTTTCTGCTTGCATGATCTATCTATAGCTGTAAATGGGGTATTTAAGGCTCCTACTAGATTGTGTTTTTGTCAGTTTCTCCCTTTAGTTCTGTTAGTAGTTGCTTTGTATATTTTGGTGCTCCCTGATTGGGCAGTGTTATGTCTCCTTGATATAGTGTATATAGTGTTCTCTTTACCATTATAAAATGTGCATGTTTGTCTCTTGTTACCTTTGTTATCTTGAAATCTTTTTTTGTCAGACATAAGTATGGCTACATCTGCTTTTCTATGGATGTAATTTGCTTGAAGAATCATTTTTCACACTCTCACTTTGAGTCTAACATTGTCTTTGTAATTTAGATGTGTCTCCTGAAGACAGCATATAGTTGGGTTTTATTTTTTGATCTAATATGCCACTCTGTGCCTCTTTATTGGTGAGTCCAGTACATTTACATTTAGGGTCATTATTGATATATGAGGATTTTCTATAGCCATTTGATCTTTGTTTTCTGGTAGCTCTGTCCCTCCATTGGTTCTTTTCCTTTGTGTTTCTGTCTGTTGTTTTTGTTTGGTGGTATTCCATGCTTTCTTTTGTTTCCTCTTTTTTTCAGCTATATGTCTCAGTTTAGGGGTGTGTGTGTGTGTGTGTGTGTGTGTGTGTGTGGTAACCATTAAGTTTATGAAAAAGAAAGTTTCAAAAATACAGTAGTCTTTTTTCTTTTGAATGCATCTGATCTCCATCTTCCTTTGCAATTTCAGACCTTTACGTCCTCCTCTTTTATGTTTTTGTTGCCATAAATTATCCCTGTTGATGCTGTAAGTTTGTTTTTGTTCTCATTCATAGTTGTTTGACCCTTTGCTCTTTATTTTAGGTAGAATAACCCAACTGAGTATTTCTTACAATGGAGTCTTCTGGTGATAAATTCCCTCAGCTTCTGTATGTCTGCAAAAGTCTTTACTTCTCCTTTATGTTTAAAGGAGAATTTGCTGGATATATTATTCTTGGCTATTAATTTCTCTCTTTTAGTAGTTTGAGTATGTGGTTTCATTCTCTTCTGGCTTGTAGAGTTTCTGCTAAGAAATCCAATGAAAACCTAAGGCTTTCCTTTATAGGTTACTTTCTTCTTTTCCCTGACTGCCTAAGAATCCTTTCTTTGTCATTAATTTTTGACAGTTTTAATACAGTGTACCTTGGAGAAGGCCTCTTTGGATTGAGGTAATTTTTGTTGTTCTCTTTGCTTCTTGAATTCAAGTATCTAGCTCTTTCCATAGGTTTGGGGAGTTCTCATCAACTATTTGTTTGAATAAGCTCTCTATTTCCTTCTCCCTCTCTTCTTCATCTTCTGGGATATCTATGATTCTTATATTGCTCTTTCTGATGGAGTCAGATAGTTCTCATAAAGTTTTTTCAGTTTTTATTCTCAAGTCTCCTTCACTCTGCATCATTTCTAGATCTCTATCTTTGATATCACTAATTCTTTCCTCCATCTGTCTGCTATATTTTCTATGCTTGCTAGTTAGTTCATTCTTGATATCTTTTGTTTAGTTTTTATCTCCAGAATTTCTGTGGTCTTTTTTAAAGTTTCAGTCTCTTTGGTGACATACTCATTTTGTTTGTTGATTTGTTTTCAGAGCATATTAAATTGCCTATTTGTATTTTCTTGCGTCTTGTTGAATATTTTCAGAACCGCAATCTTGAATTCTCTGTCATATATATTACCTGTTTTTATGTCTTAAAGTTTGTTTTCTGGAGATTTTTCATTTTCTTTTTGAGCTGTCTCACTGCCTTGGTTATTCAGGACATTTGATTTAGTCCTTCTCTGTCTAAGCATCTATGTATGAGTGGCACTCCTCTAGCAGACTAATGTGAAGAAATCTTTCTCTTATTTTCCAGTAGGTGCTGCTGAATGAGAAATCTTTTAGCTCTGTGAAGTCTCAGTGCTGTTCCACAAAGCCAGATGCTGCTGTCAGTGTAGCCATGATGCATATGGGGTTGGGGTGAATGGGGGAAACCAGACAGCTTTTTTGTTGTTTTGCCATCCTGGTAATGGCAACCTTGGACTTCCATGGGATCCCCCTGTACCCCAGTTCCAGGACCAGTCACGGAGTACACCCTTTGCTCAGGGAAAAAGGCAATTCTGTAGTACTAGTTCTCAGGTTTGCAGATAATGTGTTCCTCAACCCAACACCAAGGGCGAAGGAAGAGGAGCTCTTGGAGGCTACAGGGTAGAAGGGCTCTATGGCTCTGTTTCTCTGCCTGGAATACCAACCCTGCCTGAACAACTGTGGCACACCCCCGTGCTGTGTCCTTCCCAGGTCTCTGGGCTCAGCTGTAGCTCATACTGCTCCCTCCTGCAGTACTGCCCAATTTGCTCCTCCCAGCTAAAAGGAATGCCAGCCACAACCAGATTCTTCTCCTCTCCAGGCTGAGCCCTGCTGTGAACTCTTGACTGTAGGGCTGCATCCATGGCTTGTCTCAGCCCTTCTCCTTTCTCACCTCCCCCTTTTGCTCCCACTTGCCCCACTTTAGATTTTCAATGCACAGATCTCTCTGGGCATGATTGTGCATTGAGCAGGGAATCTTTGTTGAGTTACAGCTGTTCAAATTGTTGCAACTTCAAGGGGATAAACAAAGGAGATATTTCACATGACTACTCATCTAAAGCCACTCTCAGTCACCCTGTAAACCATTAGTTTTAAATCATTCAAAATTTATAAGGCAGTTGATATTATATTTAAGTGCCATGACAGCTCTTATATGACAAAATGCATTAAAAAATTTATGATAATGGTAATGGGTTTTTAAGTCCAGTTGAACTTCTTATATCATTTATGCCAAAATTTATTTACTTATTGATTTATAAAAAGTGAATTGATCTTGGGGATTGGAAGATGGCGGTATGGTAGGAGGGAGCACATTCCACCTCCCCCTACACATGGGAGAAAAACCTAGCTGATCTACGGAGGAACAGAGCAAACAGCCAACATTATCACATCATATATGAAAATAGGAGATCAAAAATTGTAGCAGACATTGAAAGACCAGATGGTAAGGAGACTACTTCAGGATAATAATGGCCCAGGGACCAGCTTGGGGACAAGGGAGGTTGCAGCCCCAGCCCCGGAGCTCCAGGGTCTGCCTCAGGGCTCTCAGGGGAGAGCTGGGTCAACTGCTCCCTCCCTGGCCAAACAAGGACTGAGCAGCACTGATCCCTGGGATCCTGGAGCAGGCTCTGGGGAGATTGCCGCCCATCCTGTGCAACCAAGGATGGCTGGGCCTTGCACGGGTGCCCCAACAGGGAGAGAGTGATTTTTGGAGGAAGGCCTGGTGCCCACAGCTGTGAGCACGGAAAAGGGACGGGCGTCCTGTGGGATCCCCGGTGCCCAGGCTGTGCAATCGGGGGAAGTGCGAACCCCTCGGAATCCACAGAGTTTGCACCTGTGAAACTGGAAAAGGCGCGGGCGCTCCGTAGTAGGCTACAGAGAGAGTGCTTGGGAGCCCGCAGATCCAGTACCCAGGGCCCTTCCAGGGGCATTGGACTGGCTCTCCGTGTGTGGCTAGACCTGGAGACAGTGCACCAGAAGCTGACTGAGCTCTGAACAGGAAGGAAAAAAGCCACAGCATTCGCCCCTAAGTCTGCTGAAGCCAGCACAACCAGGAAAACTGGTTTGGCCAGTTTGAAACCAACAAAAGGTTTTTTTTTCTTTCCTTTTTTTTTTTTTTTGCTTGATTTTTTTTTATTAAGTAACTTTTTATTTTTAATTCTTATTATTTTTATATCATTCAATTTCTTATGCTTCTCTTTCTTTCATTCTACTGTTAATCCTTCTTCCTTTCCAAATTTATCTCTTCCTTCCATCTTCTGTTATTTTCCTTCTTTTTTTAAACCTCCAAGTGATAGCATATCTGTGTTATCATTATTTCATTATTCTTACACTTTTTATTGTAATAGTATTTTAGTATTCCTCTTCTTTCTGTATAGTCTTCTTTGCTTGGCTGGTTATAATGTATCATTTAATAGGTTTCCCCTGTTATCTCATTCATAGTGTACAGCTAATTTACTGTCCTTCATTTATGTTCCATTAGCACACTTCTCAAGGCTCCATACTCCCTATTCTTGTTATCTAGATCTCTTAGATTCTGTCATATGATTGTTGCTCTAATATTACTGTAAATAATAGCTATTCCATACAATTGTAAATACTATGCAACATCCCTCGCAGACCTTAGCCCACTTCTCAGATTCCTGAATTCTATTACTATAGTGGTTAACTCTTTTTTTCTCTCACACACTACACCTATTTACTACTCTTTACTCTCACCCTACCTCAGAATCTGACCTCCCACAACCTCACTGTTTTCTAGATCCAACTCACAATCCTTTCCTTCCCAACAAGAGTTTTATCTTCTTTCTATCCTTTCTAAAAAGTGGCTAGTGGGGTTGAAGATCACAGTTAACACTATACACAGCCAAAGGATCTCCTATCTTTTCTCTACTGGCTGCTACTGTAAATGTCATAGCATACTCTCTTGCTGTCTTAAACCATTTTGCCTTACCCCTCCAACTGATCACAAAAAAGAGTAGGTGGAAGATGTGAACACGTGGATACCTGAAGGAGACTACACCACTGAATCTCACATGTATTCTACCACAGAAAGTCACACCATAAACCCAGGGAGCCAGAACAGATCAATTTAAGAAGCTGAGGCTAGCAAGAAGTGTCTCACAAACAGTGAGAAGACAAAGAAACCATCCCCAAATGAAGGGAAAGGAGGATGCCTCAGAAAGAATGCTAAATGAAAT
>JAPYXV010002855.1:0-12770 GCA_028533065.1 Trachops cirrhosus
CACTTTCAGTCACTTCCCCCACTACCCACAAGCAAATTGGGCCCTTCTGGTGCTGATTCCTGGGTGGGTGAGTTTGTGTATGTTCTAGGACCCCATGGGTCTCTCCAACGAACTCTGCTATGAGACTGGGAGTTTCTCCCACAGCAGCCTCAACCCCTACAGGTTTTTTTCAGTCAGAGGTTTGGAGGCTTTATTTCCCCAAGCTGGAACCCTGGGTTACACAGTCTGTCTCACTCCCCAGTTGCTCCTGTTGGTTAATCTGCATGCATGTGGGACCGCCTGCTTTGCCAGCTGCCACCTCACCCACCCTGGCCCTCCAGCCACTGCCTTGCCATGAGACCTCTCCACTCTGGCTGCCCTTCTCTGTTCCTCCTACCTGTCTGGATGAATGTTTCTTCTTTAACTCCTTTGTTGCCAGACTTCCATACAGTTCGATTTTCTGGCAATTCTGGTAATTTTTTGTTTTTAAACTTGTTGTAGTCCTTCTTTTGGTTGTGCGAGGAGGCAGAGTGTATCTACCTATGCCTCCATCTTGTCTGGAAGTATCCAAGAGTTTTAGAAATTTTTCATTTAAAAATACCTTTTAATTAATGTTTTGAATAAGTACAACATTCATATGGTTGAAAAGTCATAAATAGGTTCCCAGTAAAAAAGTCCTCTCTCCTCCAGCCATGCGGTCCTTATCCCAGAGGCAGCAAGAATTGTCACTATCTTGTACAGCTTTGCAGAGATACTATATTTATATAAAATAAAATATACCGCCTACATTTTTACATAAGTGGTAGCATACTCTGAATACTATATTATACATTTTGCTTGTTTCATTTTGTAGTGTACCTTTGAGAATGTTCATCTCAAGTGGCCTGAACACAGCAACCTGATTCTTTTAAAATGACTTTATAGGTTCAATTTTATGGATTTACTGTTTTTTGTTGTTGTTGTTGTTGTTGAACCAGTCCCTTATTCTTATAGATGATTATTTAAATATTTTATTTCTAGGGTGTTTTTGTTTTGTTTTTGCTGTAATAATACTGCAATAAATAACCTTGTGCTGTCATTTCACATTTGAGCAACTTACCTATAGGACATATTCCTAGAATTTGTTGGGTCAGAGGGTATGTGCCTTTGTAACTTGCACAGGTATTAAGTTACCTTTGATGAAGATTGAACCAGTTTACAGTCCCATCAATAATATATTGGAGTACCTGCTTTCCCCAAAGTCTGACCAACACAGTGCATCATCAGACTGTATGATCAGTGCTATTCAAATAGGTAAAAATAATAATAGTATGATTTAAATTTGCATTTTTAATCATATGACTGAAGTTGAGCATCTTTACTGTGTTTGAGACATTTATATTTCCTTTTCTGTGAGCTATCTTTTCTTATCCTTTATCCTTTTTTTTCTTCCTGAGTTTTAGTTTCTTTAATTTATAGGAGTTCCTTTAGACATTGGAGAAACTAACTCTTTAGGAAATGAGTTGCAAATACTTTTTCCAGTTTATCATGTTATTTGCCTTTTGGCTTGACTTGTGGTGTTTTTTTCCCCCAAAACATCTAAAAAAATACAATGCATCAATCTTCTAGATTTTATATCATAGTAGAAAGGTCTTTTGCCCTCAAAAGTTATAAACAAATTATTCTATAGTTTTATTTTTTACATTTAAATCCTTGACACATCTGGAATCCATCCTAGTGTAGAGTGTGGGGGTATGGATCCAACATTTTTTTCTAGATGGTCCATTTGTCTGGTTGGGAAACTTTATTGGTGTCATTTCTTGTATTATTCTCCACAAGCATGTGGATAACATTCTGTTCCTTGCCCAGAGATCACAACTAAGATGCCTGTGGAGATGAGGCAGGTTACATAAAAGGGTGAAGAGTGCCAGGTGGGGAATATAGCCAAATAGAAATGGGATGGCATATTTTTCGGAAGAGGGCAGCCACTACTCAGCACCTGCTGAGTATTCCCTTGAAAGAATGCAGCAGTGTCCAGTGTTACCAGATCTTTGTCAAGATGAGCAGAAATTCCAGATGTACAAAGTCTCTTGATTTTAAAAATGTTAACAATTTTAAGAATCTAACGATAGCCTTGGCTAAACAAAATGTGGCTTCAAGCCAGATTTGGCCTAGAGAACATTTCCGATATTCTTGGCCAGGAATGAAATGTCCGTAACAACTTGACTCTCCTGTAAGAAAATACAATCACAGTCTAGTAGTTTGCTTAGTAGTTTTTGGCTGGAGTTCAGGAAGAGGAGAGAAAAGCAAAGACACTCTATGTCAGCCTAAGTCTTTGCCCTTATTGATGGAAACATTAATTGGAGAAATACACACATTTCACTTTTATCCCCAGGACATGGGAATGTGGGTGTCATCATTTATTAGAAGACATTCTGGATTTAGTAGATACTTGGATTAGAAAAATAATCTCTTAAATTTTCCAACCCTGCATTCTGATCTTTGTAAAATGACAGAATGGTTGGTGTGTGTTTTAGGGGAAAGCAATCGCTCAGCTACTGATCTTTGAACTAAAGTGTGACAGACTTATCTTGTGCACCTTTCCTCTTTCCCTTCACTGCTGCTGACAATCTATTATAATCCATATGCTCAGCATCTACAGTGGGATGAAATTTATGTTAATGATAAGAGTTTCTAGAGTCAATCCCTCTTCAACTCAGGAACGCTTATGGTTGGCATCTTTTTGGGGTTGCTATTGAGTATGGCTGGGCCACAGAGGTGGATTCAAGTTTTGTGGTACCTGATGCCTACACAATTTGGAGGACACCATTAAGAAAACAGTTCAAGAATATCTTTGGAAAGTTTCACAAAAAACGATACGGTTTTGTGAACACACAGGGGACAGTGCAAAGGAAGGACCTTTACATTCAAGCCTCATTAATGCCATTGTTATCTGCCTTTTCTGACCCTACTGTGGGCGAAGGGCTTGCCACGCCTCACCTCCTTCTGTCCCCACAACAACCCTCTATGATATAGTTACTATCTCCTGTATACTGAATAGCCACATAAAACAAATACGTTAAATATGCTTCTTCTTCTTCTTCTTCTTCTTCTTCACATCCCCACACTGCTGTCTACGACTCAAGTCCTGGGGCTGGACGCTGGAGGAGTGGCACCATGACAGGATTGTCTTGGGAAGGTCGAAAGGAGTGAGAGTCTGTAAAACGCAGTCACTAAGTTGGAGAGTCTGTCTCGAACAGGATTCCAGCAAACCCAGGAGGGAGAAAGACTCCAGCTGCCAGGCGCCCGAGGCTCCGCGTCTCTACGCACCTCCCACCCCGCCCGGCCGGCGTCTCAGCCTGCTCCGTGGTGCGCATGCTCCATGCTGGCCGCTTGTGGTGACCCGGTCTAATGGGCGCGGGGCGGGTGAAGGGGGCGGGCCAAGCTGCGACTGCTGAGACCTAGAGTTTGGTGGTGGCAGTGGGGCGCTGTTCGTAGCTGCTAAACGGTTGTCTGTGGTGGTCGACCCTGCGGGCGCCAGAGTGTAGCTCGCTCGTGCTCGGTCTGTTCCCAGGGCCCTCTGGAGGTGACTCCGGTGGGCCGGGCCGAGTGGCGTTGCCGCTTGGGAGGGTGGGGATGAGGAGATGAGGAGTACAGCCACCGCCGCCTGTCTCCGCCTGCGGCAGCCGTAGCGGGACTCGGGGTGGGGGTGAACCCAACTGTACCCCGCCGAACTACGAACCCAGACAAAGGAGGAGGAGCGGCCCGAGGCTCGATCAGCGCCTCTGGGACAGAAAGCCGCACCCTCGGTTACAGCCGGGGTCTCCCGTGCTTACGGGCTGCCGAGCTTCCTCTGCGGACGCAGCTCAGGGAAAGGCCACCCGCGCCGAGGAAACCGCCCCCGAGCCCCCGCCCGCCCGCCGGCGCCGCCTCCGAGCCGCCTCGGCCGTAGCTGCGGCCCAGGCGGGGGGAGGCGGCGGCGGCGGCGGCGGCCGGCGAGGCGAGGCGAGGCGAGGAGAGGTGGCCCGCGCTCTGCCTGTCAGGCCACCGGCACTGCCCGGCTCGGCCCGTGGGCAGCCCTCGATGAAGAGGCGCTGCCGCCGGGGCCATGCAGCAGGCGCCGCAGCCCTACGAGTTCTTCAGCGAAGAGAACAGTCCGAAATGGCGGGGACTGTTGGTCTCGGCCCTGAGGAAGGTCAGTGCTGGTGTCCGGCGGCCACAGGGGCTGAGGGAAGTGGAGGGGCGGTTGCGGGCTCTGTGGGCCGAGCCTGGAGAGCAGGCTGGCGTGGTGCCCGGCTCTTGGCCCCTCCGACGTTCTAACGGGGAGCGGCAAGTCCTGCCCGGTATCGGGTCCCGCGGGCCGAGCTGTTTCTTTCTGGCGACAGGGGGGCTCATGATTGCCCGTTGCGTCCCAAAGGACGTTTTCTCAAGGTTGGTTTTTTTTCCCCCCTGGCTGGGCCCGGAAGGAGGGTTTTGTTATGATCATAAAACTGAATTTGATGTTGCGGTCATTTCGTCAGGCAACTTCCGCCGTTGACCAATTTGTTGTCCTCAAGCCTGGCTTGGGGTAAGAGCAAGTCCCGCTGGTATATTTAGTGAATTTCTAAAGCAAAAGCACATTCTCAAGCTCGGTGATTACTTTAAATCAAGTTCTTTGGGGGTGTTCCCCTAGGCAATTTGCTTGTGAAGGGCATCTACTCACTTAAAGGGTGGTACTTTTGTGTAACATAAATGTGTTTGACATGTGCGAAATGTCAGTGAGCGATCCTCTCCCATTTACATTATTTGAGGTAACTAAAGTACCTCTTCACTTCCTGAAAAAGGTGTCCTTGTTTACAAAAGATTTCCCCTATAAAATTTGGTCAGATTCTACACTGAGTGCAGTGTAGAACTTACAATCATTTTTAGAGGACAAAAATGTAACTAAAAACAAAACCTTTTAAGTTGGGTGCGTCGCCAGGGTGCATCTCTCCTGCAGATGCTGTCAGTCTTCCTCAGTGAATTTAGGTAATAACCATACTATCATGTTTATAATGAACGCTTTTGTAAAGTCAAGACAAATTTAAAGACTTTGAGTGCAGGGTATGATATCATGCCTGCTGAACATGGTCTTTCTATGCCATCCGTGCAAACTTTGTCCCTTCTGCCTTTTGTGCAAGATAAGCAAGAATAAATTTTAAGATAATAAAGATAAATAAACATTTAAAAGATTGCACTTGAAAACTAAGTCTTTATACATTAAATTTCTATAAATGAATGGTGATACATTTTAAAGGTAAAACCATTTTCCTCGTGCATTCAGAGTTTCAGACTTTCCCTTCTTCACATAATTCTTACAAGGAGATATTGCTCCCTTGGGCCAAGTCATGTCGTTTTGAAGAACTTGGTGGAAGTGACTAAGGGCAGGCAGCTAGACAGCTATCATTTCACTGGTACACTAGGTGTTAAAGTATTAAATTGACCTTCCTTCCATGGGCAGCCCTATTCTATAGGGACAGGGGAAGAAATGGAAAGTGTGCTGAGTGGTGATTATGAACTCTGGCCTTCTTTTCCTTTCCAAAAGAAGGAAATGTTTAGATAGTAATTGACCCTTCAACCACACAGAAGTGTGAATGCAATTATCCAGTAGGTCTGTATTGTTGGCTGTGTGATGTAGGTGTCTACCTATTAGTACTTTCTGGTAGCAAATAGTATTTGAGTATGTGTTGTATAACTTATTCGGTAGGTAGCTTTGACCCTAATAATCTTTAATGCACAGATACAAATTTGTTTCTTCAGGTTAGGCTGGAAACAAAGCCAGGACTAGCATCCAGTCCTAGTCCATTGCTTGGAGACTATTATGTTGCATTTGTGTGTTATTCTTGTTTTTCTGGAACTCAGGTGCTATGTAGATCCATATTGTCGTATTCCACAGTTTTTGTATATCCTTTGCTAATGGAATAGATACATCTTAGAAGATTTGGTCTTTTGAGGTAAATTCAAAAAACAATTTCTATTTAATTTATTATTATTAATAATAATAATTATTATTATACAATTGAGGTATAGTATAGCCCCATAGAAGACTGATTTTTAAAATATTTTTGGTGTTAATAATTTGAATTATGTCTAGTTTTGTGGTATTTGGGTATTTGTAGTATTGCAACATGTAGGTTTATAGTGCCTGCTAAGAGTTGTAACTCTTAAGCACCTCAAGGTTCACTCTTTCTTTGTTGGATGTGTTAAATTCTGGTATGTACCTGTCACCCATGTCTTTGCACAATGAGAATTCCTGCCATTTCTGGAGAGGCTCTGTCTTCATGAGTATCTGGAACTTAGCTTCCTTCCTCCAGCTGACCAGATAGTTACAAAAACTACTACCTTTAGTATTAGAAGCAGCAGTAGACTAATAGGATTTTTCTTTTCCAGTTTGTGCTGCTGTTGAACATGTGGTATACTCTACTTTCATTTAACAGTTGTTGAACACATTTTAGGTACTTGGCACCATACTGGATCCTAAGAATACAAAGATGAGTAAAAGCAAAGGCCCTGATCTGAAGGTGTTTACCATCTAGACCGAAATTTTAAACTTTGAGGTTTTGGTTTATATAAATGAGAGCAATTATGAGCCCAGAGTTCTGTAGGGAATATCTATATGTGTATATGAGAGAAGCAGTGTAGTTTAATTGGCTCTATTAGGATAGTCCACATGGGTTTCTTGGTGCAAACACTAAAGCTTTTCAAATATAATTTTGAGAAAGATCAAATCTTGACACCAGATGCGGGAGGGGGGAGGGGAGCAAAAAGTTGTTCATATGGAAAATCATATAATAATTCATAAATAATAATACAAGAATAAACTTTTGTGTACTTACAACTAACTATAAAACTACTCTTGCCCCACCCTGTATAAATGAACATGCCAATGATTTTGATTCAGCTCATTACTTAATGAGGAAATACATAAGATGTTAAAGCTACTTCATCTGAAAATTTGAGTAGGTGGGTATTTATAGGCAATTTAATAAAGGATATTGAGGTAAGATCGTTGGTTTAAACAAAGAATTAGTTAATATCCTACAGAAACATAAACAGTAAGTTCTCAGTTATCTTTCCACTGATTAGCATTTGCATCTGTACCAGGCAAAAAAGTCTCTAAATTAATCTTACAGATTTGTAAAAGAGCCCAGTGAATAAATAGAGAGCAATCAAAGGATCAAGCACAGCCCTGGCTGGTGTGGCTCAGTGGATTGAGTGCTGACCTGTGAACCTAAAGGTCGCTAGTTCAATTCCCAGATTCCCAGTTAGGGCACATGCCTGGGTTGCAGGCCAAGTCCCCAGCTGAGGGCATGTAAGAGGCAACTGAGGTTCAAGCATAGCACTGCACTGAAGAACACCTCGTAATCCCTTTTGTTTATTTTCAAATTTTTGCTAATATTTGTGAAGACCAAAAAAGTGAGTGTGTGTGTGTGTATTTGGGAAGGTCTCCATTGTTGACTTTGAATATGCAAGAGATTTTTTTAAAACCAACATTAAGCATTCATTTCATTATGTATAACCATGAACATTGATGGGAAAATAATTTTGGAAATAGAAGTGTGTTCTTTAACTTTTTGTTTTGTTTCGTTTTTGTTCTTTAACTTTTAAAACAGAAGTTTACCTTGAACATTTAAATACATACAGAACTACAAAAGGGTAAGACAGAGAAAGTGATACTACTAATGGATAAATACATGCACTGTTAACATTACTGCTAAATTATGTATCTTACCTAAAAGAGCCAGAAACATAAATGCCTTCGGCACTAATCCCCAAGAACATTGATGCTATCATGTTACTTGGGTGAAAAAAGAGCGTGGGATATATATTTGCAAATGCAGCGTAATACCTGTGCCTTTGAAATGTCTTTGGTACTTTGTGTATATGCTATTTGATTATATGCTGAGAAAAGTCAGTGTAAGCAATCTACATGTGGGAAACATGCCTTAATGTCATTTTATCAGGTTTTTTAGTCCCTGATATTTCCCTTGTAGATGTCTTTTCTGTAAAGTGTTCTTCAGCAGGCTAGCTGAGGAAAAGAAATTATCTGTTGACCTACTTACTCTCTGTCTATCTGTAGTCACAGATGTCAGAGAGCTGGAAAGAATTGGTTGAATTACTTTGCTCCTGAGCTAATTTAATTCAGGTTAAATATCGACTCCCCACCCCAGCCATTAGTTTGCCCTTAGATATTTGTCTAAAATTTAAGAGGTGTGAGAGAATGTCTAAGTTAATTAATAGCAGGCAAGGAAAAAGAGGGTGGGGAGTTTCAATTTCAGAAATCTGAAAGATTCTAGTGTTTCTGCCTTTGTACTGTTGTCTCTTGGAACTGTTTTAGAAAATTGCATTGGATTTTTCCTGGGGCCTAGAGGAAAAGTTATGGGGCTTTGAGAAAATAAAATTGATGTCACTGACATGAGAAAGTCAAGGAAGTAACATTGTGCTGAGTTCTGGAGGATATATTTGGATACTTATTGAGTGCCTCCTATATGTGTCAGGCACATATGGTTGTAGCAAGGCCCCTGCTCTCATAATTAATGCCTTCATTTTAAATGGCTGTGAGAGAGAGGCCTGAGAAAGATAGAAAATAAAGAAGTAAATAATTATTTGAAAGATCAACAGGAATTAAGGCAAAGGAAGGAGGAGAAAGGGTTTGTGGCCAAGAGAAAGGTAGGAACATGAGTTGTTTTAAAGAACAAGATCAAGTCAAAAGGAGATGAAGCTAGTTTGGGAGGTTATAGGTAGACCAGGTTAAGGAAGTGCCCTGTAGGGTTATTTATATAACAAAGTAATTTTATTAACGTGATCAAAAATTGCTTTTTGAAAAAATTACTCTAGTTGAAAGCTAGAAATGAATAGGGGATCCTATGGTTTTTGTGGCCTGTTTTGAATTTCCTAAAGCCACTGACTGTAACAGTAGAACTCCAGGGAGTCATTTGGAATTATTCCAAACTAAGGATGACCCATACCGACGCAAGGGGTACTGGATGAGCATTAGGGATGCATTTTAACTTGCTGCCTTTAGCTTCCTGTCAGCCATGATTTAGTAGTCTTTTTCTAATTTCATTTTAATTTTGGTATGGTATATTTGGAGCAGTACTATTCCATTAAAGTGTTTTATGCTGAGTATGCAAAGCATTACCTGTGTTACCACTTGACATAAATCAAGTATATGTCTTTTATATTAACCATGGCCTCTCTTTCGAGGGAACAGCAGTTTGATTATATCCTCTGTTAGCCTGCATATTTGAATCAGTGAAGGAATTTTAATGGAACTAATGGATTTAGCATTATCCCATGTAGTCACGTTAAAAATTAACAACCTAAATTTTTTCTTCTTTTACATAAAACATGATAAGTAGAAAGCTTTGGAAATATATAGTGTTCCACACTTCACATTTTAATGTGTAGAGATGAAGCAACACAGTGAAAATAAATTAAGATTTAGATGTGAGCACTAGTGTCTCTTCCAAGTAAAGTTTTCAGTACCCCAGTTTTCTTATCAGATCACTTTGTAAATTCAGATACTACATCTTACTGACATAGCACTTAGTAGCATTTGACAGTTGATCTCTTCCTCCTTGAAATCCTGTCCTTATTTGGTTTCCAGGACACCAAACTCTGCTGATTTTCTCCCTCTCTGGCTGTTCCTTGTAGGTCTTCTCCTGTAACTTGATGCTATCATGTTATTCTGTGTTGATTCCTTCTCATCGCCCCAACTACATCATCTTAACCTCCCCAGAGCTTAGTTTTTGGACTTCTATTTCTATTTACAATCTATTTTTTAGAAATCCTACCAGGCCTCATTTCTTCACATATAATCAGTATCTGATGATTTCCAATTTACATTTTTGGCTCAGCCCTCTCATGAGCTTGGATATTCAACTTCTTTCTTGATACATCCACATTGATGTATAACAGGCATCTCAGCCAATACCTAACTCTTCTTCCCACCAAAACTTGCTCCTTTTGTAGTATTTCCATATCAGTAAATGGCTATTCCATCATTGTAGTTGCTTAAAATAAAAATCTTGAGTTATTCTTGAATTCTGTCTTTCAAAACCCATATCTAACCTGTCAGCAAATTGCTTTAGCTCTACTTCACACTGTAACTATATTCGGTCCCCATTTCTTACTCTTCCACTTCTACCCTCAGGACCAAGTCATCTCCACTCCCCTGAAGTATTAAGATACCCTCTTAACTGGTTTCTTCTCTCCTACCTTTGCCCCATTCAATCTTTTCTCAGCACAGTAGAGGTAAGTGAGATCATGTAATTCCTTTGTTCAAAACTCTTGTCAGTGTTTCTCAGAACAAGTCAAAGTTCTCAGTGGCCTTCTTGGCCCTCTACAGTCTGGTGCTGCCTTCCTCTCCCTTTTCCTCACTGATCTCATTTATTACTGTCCTTTCTTCTTTTTTTGCTTTACTCCTGCTCCACACTGACTTCCTTGTACCTACAACACATAGACATGTTATATAGTCTTAGGGCTTTTGCACTTGCTATTTTTTTCAGCCTAGAACAACCTTCTTGCAAATAAAAAAAATGAGCAGCTCTTTAACCTTCTTTGTCTTCAGGCAAGCAACCATCATCTTCTTGAAGAAGCCTTCTCTTGCAGCCTGTCTAAAACTGCTAAGTCTCTTCCTCTCCTGTGTGGATGGTCAGAACATGACTCAATCCAAGCTTATTATCATCTCCCATAAACCTATATCTCCAGGATAAGTGATATGCTCAGTTCTCAAGTCAGAAACCTGGTCATCATCCTTCCCTTCTTTTTCATTCCAGGCTACAACTAATCAACCCTGCATCTTGATTCTTTCTCCCAAAAGGAGTTTTCTAATTTTTTGCTATGTATCCCCAAAAGAATTTGGAAAAATTCACACATTTTATGTTGACATCTAAAAATTTTCATCTTTAAGTTCAGATAGTGACAGAGGATACACACACCTACAGTTACTTTTTCATTTTGTAGTTTTTCCAGGACTTGTCAAATGACTGATAATTATAAATATTACTTTTTCACTTTTTTTATTTGAGGTACTTTGTGTAGTCCAATATATCCAAGAAAGATAAAGAAATAAGACAGTATTAATTTCACTATACCTTAGCCATGGCAGTATTTTATTTTACCTTATCACATTCTTTAAATATATTTTCACTGAATCCTTGGAACTATAGATCTAGCTCATTGTATTAGTTTTCTCTTACTGCATAACAAAGTATCAAAAACTTAGTGGCTTCACACACCACATTTATTTTCTCACAGTTTCTATAAGTTAGAAGCCCAGACATGGCCCAGCTGGATTCTCTCCTTAGGGTCTCACAAGGATGAAATCAAGATTTTGGCTGGGGTTGCAGTCTCATCTGAGGCTTGGTGTCTTCTTTCAAGCTTATGTAGTTCTTGGCAGAATTGATTTCCTTGTATTTGCATGTCTTAGCCCTCAGCTCCTATTGGCAGCCACCATTTTTTTGCCCATGACTCCCTGTAACTGTCAGTTTGCTTCTTCCAGGCCAACAGGAATGCATCTGCTGCTGTTTCTTGTCTCATACTTCTGGACCCTTCTGAAAGGATTCACCTAATTTAGGTCACAGCCACTCAAGATAATCTCCCTTTCGATTAACCAAAATCAACTGATTAGGGAATCTTAGTCACTTTTGCAGTATAGGGTAAGCTGATTACAGGAGTGATATTCCATTATGTTCACAGGTGCTGCCCTCACTCAAGGGGACAGATATATACCAGGGGTGGATGTCTTGGTGGCCATTTTAGAATTCTGCCTACCACATTCATTTTATAGAAGATATCCACCTCATGACCTAATTGTCAAGGACAGTTTTAATTGTCAAGCCAACCAGCTTAATCATATTTATCTTCTTTCAGACAAAGTCTGGCCTAATTTTTCAGTTCAAATGAATATAACCTGTCACATGCCAACCAGTTCACTTCTGAAATCTAATTGTAAGATAGAAAGGTTGATAAGATATGAAAACTTGCTTCAAATTTTTCCTCCTGAATGAAATAACATAATGTTGTCTTTAGTATTTCTAAAAGATGCTTTCTTTTTTTTGTTCTCGTGAGCTTTTCCGCTTTGTAGGATGCATTTTTTGACAAAAGGCTAGGGCAGCAATTTTCAACCTTTTTAATCTCATGGCACACAAACTAATTACTGAAATTCTGCAGCACACTAAAATATTTTATATTTTTTGTCTATTTGACAAAAAATAGGTATAATTTTGATTCATTCACACCAGATGATTATTGTTGTGTTGGCTGTTGTCATTTTTTAATTTGACAGTCTAAGGGAAAAGAGGTCAGTGCCTCTGGCTAAATAGTCAGGTATTGCATGTTGTAAAAATTCTTTAGGCACACCAGTATGCCTCTTGTGGCACATGGTTGAAAATTGCTGGGCCAGGGGATGGAAGAAGCAAGGTACTTAAATGAAAAATATTTATAATTCTCTCTTTGTTTAATCTCCTAGGATTTCTGTTTCTTTATTTTATTGCACTCCAGGGCAACACAGCATAGCGAGATTTAGGATAACTAAGACATCAGCCTTTCTTCAGTAAAGTGGGAGGAGGGCAGTTGTGAAGGAGAACCTGCATTACTTCTTGAGTGCAGGTACTTGTCAGGCAGATCTTCTTTTTTATTATTATTATTATTTTTTATGTATTTTATTGATTATGCTATTACAGTTGTCCTACTATCCCCCCTTCATTCCCCTCCACCCTGAACACCCTCTCCCATCCACATTCCCCCCCTTTAGTTCATGTCCATGTGTCATAAGTTCTTTAGCTTCT
>JAPYXV010002856.1:0-12770 GCA_028533065.1 Trachops cirrhosus
ATAGAGCAATCTGGGATGTAGGTCCTTGCCTTCCATGACTTGGAATACTTCTTTCCAGCCCCTTCTTGCCTGTAAGCTCTCTTTTGAGAAATCAGCTGACAGTCTGATGGGAAACCTACTCCTTTGTAAGTTACTGTCCCCTTATCTCTTTCTGCTTCTAGGAGTCTCTCCTTCATTTTTACCTTGGCTAGTGTAATTATGATGTGCCTTGGTGTGTTCCTCCTTGGGGTCTAACTTCTTTGGGACTCTCTGAGCTTCCTGGGCTTCCTGGACGTCTATTTCCTTTGCCAGATTGGGGAAGTTCTTTATTATTTGTTCAAATAAGTTTTCCACTTGTTGGTCTTCCTCTTCTTCTGGTACCGCTATAATTCGGATGTTGGAACGTTTAAAGATGTCCTGGAGGTTCCTAAGCCTTTCATTTTTTTTGAATTCTTGTTTCTTCATTCTTTTCGGATTGTATGTTTTTTTCTTCCTTCTGGTCCACTCCATTGATGTGAGACCAAGCTTTATTTCCATCACTATTGGTTTCGTGTGCATTTTTCTTCATTTCACTTATTGTAGCCTTCATTTGTTCATCTAATTTGCGACCAAAATCAACCAATCCTGTGAGCATCCTGTGATCACCAGTGCTTTGAATTGTGCATCTAGTAGGATGGCTATCTCTTGGTCACTCAAAAGTATTGGCTGTGGGGCTTTGATTTGTTCTGTTTGAACCATTTTTTTTGGGGGGGGTCTGGTCACGCCTGTTACATATTGAGGGGTGGAGCCTTAGGTGTTCACCAGGGCGGGGCAACCCAGTCCCTGGGTTGTGATGCTGTATGTGGGGGCGAGGTCAGAGAGGGAACAATGGCACTTGCTCCACTCTCTCTAGGACTTCAGTCCCCTCTGCCACCTCCCACAAGCAGATCGAGCCCTTCTGGTGCTGGCTCCCCGGCAGGTGGGCTTGTGTATGTTCTAGGACCCTGTGGGACTCCCCAAGGAGCTCTCCTGTGAGGCTGGGAGATTCTCCCGGCACCTCAACCCCCACAGGTGTTTTCAATCAGTGCTTTTAGGCTTTATTTCCTGCCACTGGGTCCCTGGGTTGCGCGGTCTGTGTTGCTGCCCGTTTTTGCCTGGTTTATCTGCATGCAAATGTGTGACTGGGGACAGCCAGCTGCCTTGTGCACCTCACTGGGTCTGCTTTTTGCCTCCCACACCTGGGGTCTGCCACCTGTTGGTCAACCGCCCCTGCACATCTGGGGTCCACCAAGTGCCACCTGCGCCCTGCGCACCTGCGTCTGCCAGCCACTGCTTTTTCCTGCTGGGACCCCTCCACCCCTTTCAGTAGGCCTCTGACTCCGCCCCTCTTACCGGTCTGGATGAATGGGTGTCAGACTTCCCTACAGTTCATTTCTCTCTGTTCTGGTTGTTTTTTTGTTTCTAAATTTTTGTTGTCCTTAGTTTTGGTTGTGCGAGGAAGCACAGTGTGTCTACCTACCAATTTCTCTATTTCAAACAGCTTATGTATTATGATCCTATATAGTTTACAAGCTATATATTTGCTTAAACTTCTTTGTAGATTGTACTTTTTAATCAATTTAAATATTTCTGTTTGTCTTATTGTTTTTTACCTGAACACTAGTTTATTTTACATTAATATTAGCATCTTGAATTTCTACTGAATTTTCTTATTTTAATTTTGGCTATTCTTTAATAACCATCTTTTTATGTCTTTTTTCATTTAAAGGCATATCTTACTATATAACTATTTTGTTCTTTCACTCAATATGAGTCTAATAAGGAGGAATTAACTCACTTATACTTACTATAATGACTAATATGTTATTTTTAGTCTTGTTATTTTATATCTTGGCTTAGTATGTTTTATTGTTTTATTCTTTAAAAATCCTATTTCCTCTTATGTATTGGTCATTTGATTTTTCCACCTTTTATTTTTATGGTGACATAAAAATAAATTCTTCTTTTCATATATATTCTTTTATCTATTCTACTAGTGGATAATTTAAGATTTTTTGGAATGTATTTGACCCATTATTTTGCCATATTCCACAGCCATTTCTCCCACAGAAACTGAAAAAATACCTTTCATATTCAATGTAGTGTTTCTGGCATCAAGAGAAATAGAAAAAAATTCACTTTTTTCCTTAGAAACAATATTGTAAATTTTATTGCAATGATCATCATAACAGCTATTGTTTTCATAAAGTTTTCTAGGTGTTAAGCACTCTGCTAAGTGCTCTGTACATTAAGTCAGTTAGTCCTCAGCAAAACTCTGTGAGGTAGGTGCTATTATCATCCTCATTTTACCATTAAGGAGACAGAGACATAAAGAATTGTAATTCAAACTATACAGATCCAGGTACATTCTGCCACTAACTTGCATATCAACTACTATTTAGATCATTTCTTTTTTGTCACCAACATTTTACTGATTTTTTGCATCCTTGGTAATTTTTAATTGGATGCTGGACATTGTGATGTCATGTTGTTGCATTGTAGTGGGTTTTTTTTTTTTGTACTCTTTTAAGGAGTATTAGACAGAGAACCTAGAAATAGACCCCCACAAATATGTGCAAATGCTATTGACAATAATGCAAAAGCAGTTCCATGGAGGAAAGATAGACTTTTCAACAAAGGGTGTTGGAGCTACTGGAAAGTCTGACAGTCTCTTCAAAAACTAAACAGTAGATGACTCCACCACTGAGCAATGGCACATGTGGGCATTTGGACTAGAGAAATAAAATCTATGTTCACACAAAAATCTGCATATAACAACTTTATTTATAATGACTAAAAGTGGGAAACAATTGATATATTCTTCAATGTATGACTGGTTAAACAACCTGTGGTGTACCCATGTATTGGAATACTATTTAGAAGTAAAGAGACACAAAGTACTGGTACATGCACAATATTGATGAATGTAGGCTGAGTGAAAAAAAAAAGCTAAACCCCAAGGGTTACATACTGTATTATTACATTTATATAACATTCTTAAAATGACAAAATTAGAAAATGGAAGATGAATTAACATTTGCCAGTGTTTAAGAAAGTTGTGTAGGAAGGAAAGTAAGTGTGGTTAGAAAAGGGCAACATGAATGGTCCTTGTGGTGATGGAAATGCTCTGGATCCTGACAGTATCCATGTCAATTTTCTGGCTGTGATATTGTACTATAGTTTTGCAAGATGTTATTACTGGGGGAATTCTCTGTATTGTTTTGGGATTTTCTGTATTATTTCTTCTAACTGCATATGAACTAATGAAACATCATTGATGGTAGTGATTAGCTTTGAGAAGTGGTTCTCAACAAAGAGGGATTTCATTTCTCATGGGATATTTAGAAATGTCTTGAGACATTGAACAAAAACCAAGGATGCTCCTAAACATCCTACACTACACTGGAAATCCTCTATAACAAAGAATAATCCAGCCCAAAATGTTAATATTAATGTTAGATAAAATGTTGGCTTAGAGATAATAATTTTGTAATACAAGGCAATACATTTTATTTAACTTGGATTGGGGAAACAATTTTTAAAATTAGACATTTAATTATTAGATTGTTTAAAAAACAGCTTGGGTATTACAGTTGGTAAGACCTCTTAAAAAATACATTTCAGACTAAAAATATTACAGCCATGCTCTTTGGTACAGAACTTGGGTGTCTTGCTTACGTAATCATCTTCCTTTTAAGGCTCAAAATGATTCTTTTATCAGAAGTTGTACCCTGAGCCCACCTCTATGTGAAGGTGGGATGGCTTTCTTAAACTTTGTTGTCAGGTTACTCAATGATCATAAAAGGAAGCCAGTCATAACACCACTTCATTTGAGCTTGTTATTATAGAATTTTACTGTGCATTTAAAATTGTTACACTTATAACATTTGGTAAGATACATAACCTTGAACTCAGATACATAACCTTGAACTCCAATACATAACCTTGAACTCACTAGTCCTTAATACTTATCAAAAGCTTGTTTGAGAGAAATAATACTTTTGAGAATTGCCTGTAGGATAAGTAACCTATCTATTTCTTTCCATGTCATTGAATCTATCCCTAAATAAACTAAAGATAGACCATAACAAAAGCTACTACTTAAGCTGTGGTATATGGCCTAACTATCCCCAATGCGTTCATTTATTCAACAAACATTTACTTGTCAGGTACAATGCTGGATGCCAGGATTGTGCCAATGAACAAAACAGGAGTTTCCTGTATTCAGGGAGTTTGCATTCTAGGGGAGGGTATACCAATTGTTTATTGCTGTATTACAAACCAACCCTAAATGGTGTCTTTAAAAACAAATTTATTACTAGAGTTTTCCAAATATAAGACTGAGAGGTAGCTTAATTAGGCCGGCTGGGGTTATTGGGGAAACTCTGGCGACCGGGCACTGCCCTGTGTATTGCTCCCCCTCTAGTAGCCTGGACCACGTGTGTTCTCACTGCACTGACTATGAGGGAGAGAATGAGCCCAGTTGTGCAAATGCTTTTCAGGCTCTCCTTGCATGATATCTGTTAATATCTCATTGGCCTAAGTCACACAACTGAGCATAGAGTCAAAGATTTGGGCTGGAAATACCACCCATAATACAAAGTTTAATGAGAAGCTGGAGATGGATAAAATAATACAGCAATGTTGAAATTATTTCAAAAGGATACAGAAAATAAGCAAATATGTATTATGAGAGGTAGTGATAAGTACCATAACAAGGGGTGAGGTATGGGTGGAGGGATGGTCGCTGCTATTTTTTACAGAATGGTTGAGGAAAGCCTCTTTGATTAAGAGATATTTGAAGAGATACCTTAATATGAGGAGGGATCATTTAGGGAATTTGAGGAGTAGAAGCTACAAGAACAACAACAAAAATTAATGAAATAAGGGAATAAGCCTAAAGTGAAAAGAAAACTTAGCTGGAAGCTACAAACTTGTATTCCCACCAGCCAGTATGGTTGCATGACCGCTTTTATGCGTTTCCAGTACGGAAAAGACACACAGCCTTCATTTGCTGCTCCGACTGTTCACAGGACCTTCAGTCTGACAGGGAATCCGTATTTCAAGCTGAGGCACTCACCGTGTTTGTCTTTTCATACCCAGTGTAATGATGAACTTTATGCAATTAGGTAAAAGTCAAATAGTTTGTATTGGGCATTGCCACTAAAAGATAAATTATAATTCTATACTTAAAACTTTTGAACTTCTCCAAAGAGAAGCTCAAATGTTTGACATAGCCAGTGAGGAGAATTAAAAGTTTGTTTAGGAACTGATCCATTAGCAAAGAATGTTGGGGGAAAAAACAAAGCCAAATTTCTAATCAATAACATAAAATTGCAACCAGATCTTTTTTAAAAATATGGATCTGCATGAAAAGTAATAAAATCTTTAATATGTTATAATTAACACTCAGGGGAGAAAAATCAATTCAGTGGTTAAAATGTGGTTAAATGTCAAGTGAATTATTAACTTTGATTTTCTAATCTGAAGTTTAGTCAAAAATATATTTAGAATTTATTTTAGAAAATATATAAGAATTAATTTATAATCACTATCATTTAAAAATAAAATGTTTAAAATTTATTACTTCAACTTAAAGACTAATTTGGATGAATTTTATGTGAAAAAATTCCACTAGATGGTGCTCTTATAAATTCTTCTAAGGGAAAACTGAAGAAGTTTGAATCAGTAGTTGATGTCTGACTCTGCTAATTTAAAGTTAACAAAACAAAATTAGTACATCTGACTCAGAATTTCCTTGGCTATAAAAAGCACAGTGTATAACCTAAGAATGCTAAAAATGTGATAACTAATTGATAGAGACTACTTTTATTAGAAATGGAAAAATACCATGATTACTTTCAAAGAAGAGGTTCTTTGTGCTCTTTGGGAAGTAAGACCTTATAAAATATGAACATAGAAAATTTTAGACATTACAGGTTTTAGTTAATTATTGAATTAAACTAAATATTTTAAATAAAAACACTGCCAATAATCTTTTTTGTTATTAAAAATCTATTCTTCACCTGTGGCACTATATGTGAATTTTATATATACATATGTAATACATGTGAATTAAATGTATAAAGTACATAAGCTATACATGACATGGATAAAATTATCAAAATATTAGAGCACATCACAACTTCTATATCACATCAGTGTGTGCACATGTATTTGAGGGATTTGTTTTCTCAGGACCTCGAAGACATGCTTATGGTGTTATAATGGTATATCTTGTCAAGATTTATAGAAGTACATAAAGTTAGAAACAGTTTTATATATAGCTTTTTCAATATCTATTTATAGATTAGCCTGTCTCCAGGCAAGTAGTTGTTAAATAAAGAATGCCGGGACAAACTGTGATTAAAGCAGCCAGAAAATAGGATATGTGCAGGTGACTGTTTGGTTTATTTCTGGATCAGTTAAGATTCTTACCAGGAATGACATTATATTGTGATGATAAAAGCATATACTAGAACAAAAAGAGCTTAAATACTGCAAAAATACAAATATAATGTTAGCATTTATTGAGTTAATGAAACCTCATTGGAAATGAGTATCTATTTTAATATCAAAGGAATTGGTATACGTAAATACTTGATAAATGTCAACATGAATTTAATTTTCTGAAAAAATAAAAATATACTACTGCTAAATATAAGATTCAAATATGCTAGTAACAATTTGATTAAAATCTACTCTTTTAAAATGACTTTGGTTAGATGTCTTTTAGTTGGTAAATCAAAAGATGTTGCAAGTATACCCTAGCTGGAATGGCTCAGTTGGTTGGGCGTCGTCCTGTAAGGCAAAAGGTCACCGGTTCAATTCTCAGTCAGGGCACATGCCTGGGTTTCAGGTCTGGCCCCTCGTAGGGGCAACCAATCATGTTTCTCTCCCTTTCTTTGTCATTCCCTTCCCCTCTATAATTAAATATTTTTTAAAAAGGACTTTGCAAGTACTCCCTAGCAGCAAATTTGGTTGAGTTTTCTCAGTTTTTAATCTTTCCTGACATCTCTACAATTTTGATGTTGTTGACCACCCCTTCCTCCTAGAAATTCTCCTTGGATTTCTGTGTCATCCCACTTCAAGTACACTGACTCCTTTACTAGGCCTCCTCTCTCATGTCCATTGGACTCTCCTCTACATGAGAATGTTTCTTCACTGTTCAATGCTTGGTCTGCTCTTCTCTCTACACATTTCTTTACTACCAGTGTCATCCACACATTGAGTATGGATAATTGCTTCTTTGTAGGGAGCCCTTAAGATTCCATCTCTTGTTCTAGTCTCACTGGGACCTCCTTTCTTAATTTATATCACTAGACAAATCACACTGTGTCCTGGATATTTTCCCCTAGATTTCAAATATTATGGAACCACCCCAAAACTGAACTCCTCTTTATCTCCTATAAAACCAGTACCTTGTTTTTACATCCCAATTACTATGAATGACACAATCTTGGGATTATTTTATTTACCTAATTAATTTCCAAGGCTCATAAATTCTACCTTTATGACCTTCATTTCATTTATGCCTTTCTATTCAATTAAATTGCCATGATCTAGTGGAGATTTACAATCATCTCCTGCTTAAATCTCGACAAAGGCCTCCTGGCTGCTCTCTCACTCTGAATTTTCCCATCCCACTCCATCCTGATGTTAACCCAAAACTGAAAAAAGATGAAATGAGAGGCAATGAGCATTTATTTGGGATCAAAGAATTGCAAATCTGGAGGCACAGATTCAAGCAGAAACCCAAAGAATGGTCCAAGGGTGCAGGCAAAGGATTTTTATGAGAAAACGAAAAAACTAATCACATAAACAGAAGAAAGGAATCCCTATTGGTGCTAATAAGCTGAGTTACTCTTTACCTATACGTGGTTGGTTACTGATTCTGTTTTCAGATAGAGAATCCATAATCATTAGTCCTTAGGGTCAGAATATCTGTTTTCCTGCTGGCTTTACAAACCATTGTTGCAAGACAATATTGGTTTGGTCTATTCCAAAGGTCTGGCCCAATTCAACCAGTCCAAAGATTCAAGGAACAAGACATGCAAGACAGCTCCTCTGGAATGGCTGCTCTGGCTCCATTTTATAATGGTTCCACTTATGTCAACTTTCACACTGGTCAGTGTCTCCTATCAGAATGTTTCAAATTATTTGCATTAATAGATGGGTTGGGTAGGTAAGGCAGAGTGACAGGAGCTGGCCTTTGAAGTGCACACTGAGATGCCCAGCTTCTGTGGAAAGACACACACATACACTGCCCCGATCACACAGCCTCCAGTTCAGTCAGTGGTTCCCCAACTGAGGAAAGAGAATAGAAGCAGGAAATTGAGATAATTGTCAATATTCAAAAGTTCAGCTAGGCAGAGAGTTCATATCTGGTAGGACTTAGAAATTCTATTTAAATCAAGCTTGGCTCAGGAATTTGGAGCTGGACTAAAGAAATAAGGAAGGGGCTGATATCAGCTTGTAGTGAGCCACCTAACCCCATTGCCCTTGCACCAAAGGATCATTAAACACAGACTCCCAGCACTTCATGTGGGTAGCTTGTTTCCTGAATCCTTTGTTGTGTCCACCTCACACTTCACTGCCTGACCTGTTCTTGATTATCCTAGCCGTTGATCTTTGGACTCATTATAGACTGGCAGCTGCTGCCAGTCCTGACACTTAATTCGATCTCTGGCCCTAAGTCTAGCTCCTGTCCTCACCCACAATTTGCGTTTACTCTCTTCGATACTGCTGCTTCCCTCTCTCAGACCAACATCTCCCCTCACTCCCACTGCTCATACTGACTGCTTTGGAGCATATTGGAATATGTATGCTCCAATAGAAAGATACATACAAGAGAAGTGTTAACAAGGTATAAAATTGTTAAGTAGTGAAAGAGTGAAGAAAAGCACTCTAGTGTATTGCCCAGTTAGTTGTTACAGGAAGCGAATATAACTCAGCATGCTGAATGAGCAAAGGAACAGACCTGGGAACTTAGAAGAGCAGCCTTGGGCTCAAGCTCAGAGGTCAAAGGAGGGGGCTACTTGGCTGGGAGTTTCAATCTGGGGAGATGATGAAGTTGGTTCCTCTGTCTCTGAGATGGTGCAATGGTGCTAATTGTGCAAGTTACGTAGAACATAAGTCAGATTCAGGTGCTGCTAAAGAACTGCCAATGCCTGGGTGAAGAATGGTTGCTGGGGTGATGCTCACAAGTAAAGGAAGTAGACAGAAAGCCCCAAAAAGAACAGAAACAAGCAAGTCCCTTCTTCCTTCTCCAGTCCCTCTTGGCAAAGCCCAGCTAGAAGCCAGCTGTGGAAAGTGAACGTGGTTTGCCCCCACATAGTAGAGTAGAATGTAGAAGGGTAGGTTTGGGGCTGATTGACAATAATTGAATAACTAGCAGGTATGTTTTGCCTGCCTTCCACAAAAATGTGAGTACTCAACCTGTTCTTGGCACAGAGGATAGAACCATGAGTAAAACAATAATATTAATTTCTCTTTGAGTAGCTTACATTCTATTACACACATTACAGTGGGGAGAGATAGATGGACAAGAAATAAATAAGTAAAAAGCCTAGCATGTTAGGTGGTAAGTGCTCTGAGGAAAGATTAAGCAGAGAAGGTGATAGGAGAGCTGAGGGATGGAGAGAGAGCAGGTATCTATTTTAACCAGGCTGTTCAGGGAAGGAAAAAGACAAGAGAGCAAAGACAGAGGGAGTGAGTCATGCAAATATTTGAGGAAAGAGCATTCTAGATAAGGGCAGGGTAAAGAGGAAGACTGGTTAGGTAGGGCCTTATCTACCATTGTTAAGGGCTGTGGCCGTTACCATGGTGATATGGGCAGCTTTGGAGCATACAAGTGACATGATCTGAACTTTTTGAAGGATCCTTCTGGGTGCTCTTTTGAGATTATGGTAGATTGGCCTCCCTGGACCTGGATTCACTTCAGCCCTGCCACAGGGACCTTAATTCTGGGTCTAGAGTCTTGCCTTACATATGCCTCATTTCTTTCTCTCTGTGAGCGTACCTGTCGCTAACAGGACTGCAGTGGTAGGCCCCAGCCAAGCTTCCAATGTCCCTGTTCCTGGGGCTGCACCTTCACTCCACTATCACAGCCTCTGGGGGTTCTTTTCTTTTCTCTTTTCTTTTTCCTTTCTTTTCTTTCTCTCTCTCTTACTTTTGTTTCCCTGCTGAATAGTCTCTCCTTGAGTAGGTCTTAATATATTAATCTACTTCTCTGGTGGTATGTGTGGTCTTGCGAGAGTTGGGGGTGGCTTCATAGTCAAAATTTGTTCATTCTTTCAACAAATATGTATTGAAAACCTGTTTTGTGTCAGGTGCTCAAGTAGGTACTGGACATTTGACAGTCAACTAGATACATTAGCTCCCTGTTCTAGTAGTGGCAGTGGTGGGAGAGACAGACATTTTAAAAGCCTATATGGAAGACAATTTCAGAGAGTGATAAATGACATGAAGATCATAAGGTGAATATGACAGTGTGAATGCTGGCTGGTTGGAGCTGAGAGGTCAGGACAGACCTTTCTGATTAGGTGATATTTGGATAAAAACCTGAATGACAAGCAATCAGTCACATGAAAGTCTGGGATCAGTGAACACTAACTGACATCAGCATTTGGGACTCCGCTTTATGGGGGAAAGCACTCAGTCATTTTAGATATTTTGAACCAGAAGGAGGTGCATGAAAATCCCTTATTAAACATTTCTTCCCCTAATATTTGATGTTTACAGAGTAATTGATATTTTAATATGTTCTGATAAGGTATCACATACAAATCCTTTTCCTTTTTGAATATTTTACTAAGCACCATGCACAGGGATATTAAAATGTCACGTAGATTAGAATCTCATCTTTCAGGTTCATCTCATGCTCAGGGGCACCTCCTATTAAGCCCCAAGTTAGCAGAGCCTTTAAAAAATTATTTCAAAATAACTACAGATTTATAGGAAGTTGCAAAAAAATTTATAGGGAGGTCCCATGTACCTTTAACCCAGTTTCCCCAAAGTATAACATCTTGTATAACTATAGTGCAGTATCAAAATCAGGAAATAAAAACATGGAAACTTATTCAGATTTCACCAATTTTATATGCACTGGGGTGTGTGTGTGTGTGTGTGTGTGTGTGTGTGTATAGTATAATGCAATTTTATGTAACCACTACCACAATCAAGATACAGAAATGGTCTGTAACACAAAGTTACTCCCTGCTATCCATCCCTCCTCCCCATACCTAACCATTGCGACTGCTAATGTTTTCTGTCTCTATAAATTTGTTATTGTAAGAATGTTTGATAAATACTATCATACAGTTTTCACTCAGCATAATGTCCTGAGATCTGCTTAAGTAGTTGCATGTATCAATAGTTAATTACTTTTTATCGCTGAGTAGTGTTCCATGGCTACATAGTTTGTTTAGCTATTCATCTGTTCAAAAACATTTGAGTTGTTTCCAGTTTTTGCCTATTATGAATAAAGCCACTATAAACACTCATACAAGTTTTGTGTGTTTTCATTTTTACAATACAAGGTTTTCATTTTCCTGGGATTATGTTCAGAAATACAATTGCTCGTTTGTATGGTAGACAGGTGGTTAATTTTTTCTTTTTTTTTAAGAAACTGCCAAATTTTCCAGAGTGGCTGCACCATTTCCACTGCTACTAATGCACGAATGATCCAGTTTCTGTGTCTTCACTAGCACTTGACATTATCACTTTTTCTTTTTTAGCCATTTTGATGGGTATGTAGTGACAGTGATACCTCCCTTATTTGTGGCTTTTTTCATTTCTTCATTGGCTAATAGTGTACATACTTTCATATGCTTATTTGCCCTACGTATATCCTTTTTAGGAAATGTTTGTTCCTGTCTTTTGGCAAACTTTTGGAAGTTCACACAAATCTCTATACCAATTCTCGACCAAGGTTGGGACCTTACTCACAAACTTCAGGCAGTTCTAATTCTTGGGGTGACTCTCTAAGTTCAAATTTGAAGAAACTCTCTATGTCATGAAAGGTGGCTGAGCGTTTTTGATCAAAAGAGCGCCATCTCAGACGCAGGGAAGGGGGTATAGAATAGCAACCACGAATTTGTGGTTTGCAGCGCGGGAAGTTAAGTGACCCTCAGTTAAGGCCCCGCCAGGCCCTCAGAGAATGGGGGAAAGTAGCTGCAGGTTGGCGGGACCCAAGTAGCCAGCAATGCCAGGAGCCCCTGCCTCCCAACCTGTAACAACAGCAGTGGTGGTCCCTAGAAAAACCATCGCAACGCTTCCCGCCTAAAGGCGAAAACTCCACCCCCGCTTTATTAAGTGCAGAATCTCCAGGCCCACGTGCTTGGGGGAGGGGTTTCTTCTCAACTGGGGGTGGGCCTTCCCCTGCAGCACGAAACCGCCCCGCCCCCGCTCTGGAAGCCAACCTGGACATTGGTCTCCAGGTGGGGGCGGGGCGGAAAAATTCTGAAGCTCAGGCTACTGGCTCCGTTGCCAGGCAATGGGGGAGGAGGCGGGCCCACCAGGAAAAAAGAGTCCGGCACAGCAACCGACGGGAGAGGGTCCCAGAGCCGGTGGCCGGGTCGCCTTAGCTCCCCGTCCAGCTGACGCGCCTAAGTCGGCGCCTGGCTCCGCCTCCGCCTCCGCCCTCCAGCCCGAGCTGCGCACGCGTTGCTGGAGCGGCCACCTCCTCCCCGATGTCCGGCTGGAGGCGGGGCTGCGCGTCCCGCACGGGTTACGCTACTGTCACAGCCTCGCAGGAGACGGTATACCGAGCC